>JAMKQA010252702.1:0-24110 GCA_024699735.1 Posidonia australis
CGACCCACTAGCCACAGAAACACACCACAGGGGAGAAAACAAGGCACAGAACACAGAGAAGCAACCACAACCAACACACAACTGGATTTACCATTAATAAACCATGCACAAATAATCACAAGAGATTCCATGGTTTGAAAAAATAATAAATGGAAAATCCAGACACAGATGTTACAGATACAGGCAAGCTTTCTGATTTTCGTCATTAGGTAGATGGCTGGTATGCAAATTTATTTATTTATTAATTTTTTTAGGTTTTTTGATTTTTTTTTTTATATTTTTAATGCATGATGACGATGTAAAAGAAGAAACAATAAAGAAAATAGGGGAACAGGATACATTTCTGGTCCCTGATGCTAGCTGCTGCCGTTCACTGTGTTTGGGGAATCATTGTCTATTTTGGCTTTATAGTTGAAATTATTGGGAAAACTGTAACTGTCGAGATTGATGATAACTATGACCATTGCTTCCTATTGAGGTCCAAGGTATTTACACACTGTAGACACATATGCTTGCTGTGGACCTTATATCCTAAAACTAACCTAAATCAAATTCAAAATTTGAAAACCTAACTCAAAACCCTAAAATTAACTCTAAACGCTAAACCAAATCCTAAACCCTAGGTCAAACCCTATGTCAATCCTAAACCCTAGGTGAAACCCTAAGTAAAATCCTAAACCCTAATCTAAACCCTAAACCCTTGGTTAAACCCTAAACCAAATTCAAAATCCTAATCCAAACCCTAAACCCTAGGTCAAACCTTAAGTCAAACCCTAAACACTAAACCAAACACAAAACCCTAATCCAAACCTGAAACCCTAGGTTAAACCCTAATCCAAACCACAAACCCTTTAAAAACCCTAAACCCTAGGTTAAACCCTAATCCAAACCATAAACCCTAAAAAAACCCTAAATCCTAGGTCAAACCCTAAACCCTAAATCAAACCCCAAACCCTAACAACCTAATCACTTCCCACCTTCATCATAACCACCTATAATAACCTCTAACCACCTAACAAACCCTAACTACTTCCCACCTTCATCATAACCACCTATAACAACCTCTAACCACCAAAATTAATCCTAACTACTTCCCACCTCCATTATAACAACTTGTAATAATTTCAGATAGCCTCTAACTAACCACAACAATCCATAACAACCATGGCAAGCCTATAAATACCCCCATTTGCAAATGAGAAAATGTTGTTGGAAAATTTGAGAGGAGAGCTACCAAAGTTTTTCCTCCCAACCAGAGCAACCAGAGAGGTCCAGGAGCAAAGAGGAAGCTCTTGGAGGAGAAAAATCTGAGTTTCAAGTCATCTCCGACGAGCTCCGGCGGCCAACACCTTTGTCCTCTTAGGTATGCCCTCCACTGACCTCAATTTACTTCTGAAATGATCCCCTAGGTCTTCCTCTTCCTTCCCCGGTTGATTCCAATAAAGCCAGAGGTCTTCCCTAACTGGAATTGTAGCCAGACCTCAATTTACTTTTGATCTTTTCTTTTTCTTACAAATAGGTCCTTTTCTCTTACAATTAGGTCCTTGCATAGTTTTTTTTAAGTTTTTAAATAATATTTGTTCTGAAATATTGCAATGTGACCCCTAAGCTTTCTTACTAATGTTTTCCAGGCTTAAAAGATTGACAAAAACCCCCAGAGTTACTTTTCATGCATTTAAGCCCAGCATTTTTGCATTTGAAATCCTGAACTTTACTAAAACTATTCTGAATGCCTGTTTTTCTATCATAATTGCAAGTTAAACCCTGAGAATTCAAATATTGCTCAAATGTGTCTTGAATTGCATTTTAGCTCCTGAATTTTACTGATTTCTCACTGAATATATGTTTTCTAGGGTAAATTTGCATGTCAGTCCCTGAAACTTTCTGTTTTCAAACATGAACTCTTTTTCTTGCACATTTAATCCTGAATTTCTTCAGAATTGCATTAAATACATATTTTATTGGCAAAATTGCACATTGATCCCTAGGAATTTTTAATTTGACCAAAAATGCAAAAATTTTGCATATTTGACCCTAGATTTCTTCAAAATTACATAAAATGTGTTTTCCTATGTATTTTTGATGATTTACCTTCAGAATTTCAGTTTTCACTTAGAATTTGGGAATTTTGCACAAAAGTCCTTGGACATTTTTTTACACTTACACATGCATTTTGTACATTTTGTCGCACTTTTTCATGCTTATTTTCTCATGCCTTCTTCCTTGCATCACGCACACATTTCTAACTCATTTCACACTTGGTTTTCCTATCGTTTCTTGGATTTTTTCCGACTTTCGCGATTTTGACTTGATTTGGCTTTTCATCCCCCGAGGGCGTACATTAACAGGCTTAACAATGTCGACATTATCCCAAATGAGGATTATTTTCCCCAATTTGATTTTCTCGGATTTATTCAAAATTCTGCTGATTTGCAAGACACTTTCCGAGTATTCTCGATTTTTCACGATTTTTTTCATCGCCCACAGGCATACAGTAAAGCGGCATTCTCAATGCCTACATTTGTCCCTCGGATTATCTTTTTTCCACTTATTCATTTCTTCTCTTTGATTTGGCATGTTTTTGCAGTCATCTTGAGCATGTGCATTCAGAATAAGCATACACCCAATAAACCATTTAACAAGTAGGAAACCTAGAAAGACTGAGTTCTTCGAGCGCATGGGGGTGCCTAACCCCTTCCCCATGCGTAACAAGAATCCTTACCCATTCTCTGGCCCGCATTGATTTGTACACTACATCCATTAGGCACGGAGCGTACATGTTTTCTTCACCTTGATTTCTTCTTGGTTTTCCCATGTGTTTGGTTTTCCTCGTCTTTCCATTAAAAGACTAGGTGGTGATTCCTTTCCTTATCCTTTTTTTATCTTTCCTTGGTGTTTCCGAGTCTAGTCTTCTTCTCCGGATTCACCATCTTCGCCGTGACCGTATCGAGACTCCTCGTGTGCTTCCACACACCGTAAGGAGAGCCGTGCAGGGTTCCACTGGCATGGTCACACACACGTAGGGCTAGATCGACGTGTATACAGAGTTGAGAAACACTAGGAGAAGGAGCAAAGCTAATGAGATCGGATAGATCCCTAGGGAATGGGCTAGGAGAAAGAAGATAGACACATGAAGTTCTGACATCTTCGGAGCTTGCAAGCTTAGACGAGGAGAGGCTGACTATGCTAGGATGTGTGGGTGCTGGTGTAGGTGTAAATGCTACCTCCTACGTGTTGAACATAACCTTTTGGTCGATCAGATCTTGAATGGCATCACGCAATGTATGCAAATTATCAATCGAATGCCTCGAGGCTCGATGGTAATCACAGTGTGCGCTTGTGTCATACCATCGTGGAAGTGGGCTTAGTGCTGGATGAGGATTCAGGAGCCTCAGAAGCGACGCAACCTGACGAAAGATGATTCTCAATGGCCTGCCTAAGGGTGTGTAATCGCTTTTAGTGCGGCGATGGCGCCTCTAGTTAGGTTGCTGTCCCTATCAAGTCAGTGCGACGTGATGCATTGCCTTGACGGTGGAGTGTGTGTGTGTTGAGCTAGGTGCAGATATAGACTGAGTAGGGCATGGCTGGCTTGCCACTTTGGCAAGTGTTGCTGAGGACTTGACGTATGCGTTGCGAATGGTCACTTTCATAGAGTAACCAATGTCGAATTTGCTGCTACTGTTGCTGTTGTTGTTGTCACTGTCAGATGTGTCAACCCATTGGTTAATGCAGAGAGTGCAAGGAAGTTCCACCATGTAGTGAACTTCCCACGTGAGCGTCAGCCTGAATTAATGATGCAAATGATGTGATATGTTGAATGCTAAGTAGAGCCCCAGTCACATGTTGCGCTCCATTAATGATGATTTCGATAGACTCCACGTTGGAGGGTCTATCTCTGATTTGAGAGGCTAGCGCACGCTAGCAACCGACGTATTCTCTGAATAGCTCATG
The DNA here is from genome assembly GCA_024699735.1 of Posidonia australis. Classification (NCBI taxonomy): domain Eukaryota; kingdom Viridiplantae; phylum Streptophyta; class Magnoliopsida; order Alismatales; family Posidoniaceae; genus Posidonia; species Posidonia australis. The sequence continues at coordinate 3,952 of JAMKQA010252702.1, forward strand.
AGGTCTCTGCCGGGTTGCGACTAGATCCTCGTGCTTAGGGGTTGGGTCAAGGTTGAAGGCATACCGCTCCAGGAACACTTGGCTATGGTCATTCCAAGTCTTGATAGTGGCCATGTCAAGGATGTGAACTACTTCAATGCAGGGCTAGTTAGACTCCTCTAGAGTAAGTGGATCACAAGCCTTTCGTGACCCTGAGGTGATGCGTGGTCTCCGTAATATGCCTTCAAATGGGCTATCAAGCAACGTTTACCATTGTACTTTTTGAAATCTAAGATTCAAAAGTTAGAGGAAAGTGTCACCTCTAGAGAGTAATAAAGGTCTTGAAAATGGTCAGGCTGACAGTTCCCGCCTTGCACTTGATGAAGTGCTTGCTCAAGATCGCCGATCCTTGTAAGGAGGGCGCCCGAAGTTGCTGTCGTTGAGATAGGTACAGCCAAGGCGGGTCCCACGTATATCGTGTGGTCGTGCATGTGCGCTCCTTCAGATCCAACTTTATGCTTTCTAGTGTCGAAGCGTAAGGGCCATCATACCTGTGCAAGGACGTAGTGTGTGGTGGTGTTGTGATGTATGTAGTGGCCTGTGTTTGATGCAAAGATGGATAAAAAGCATGTTGTGTTGTGTGTGGTCTAAACTATTGGAGTAGCAACTGTGGAATTGGTGTGGCTCTAAGCAATGGGCTCGAGAAGTGTTGTACTCTTGCCAAATCAAAGGGTTGGCCATCAGCTGATGGAGTTGCATGCTGTGTAGTGTGTGGTGGTGTAGGAGGTAGAGATAACGCCTCCATCGTTGGAGCAATTAGGAGTTGGGGCATTGGCAAGGGCGGAAGTGTAGTGAAGTTAGCCTGTAATGCTAAAATGGACTTCATTGGAACTTTAGGGGTCGAAAGAGGAAGAGTAGCAGCAAGATCAAAATAAAGGGCCATGTGCTCAAGCTTTTGGGCCAAGGCCATCAGATGTTGAGACTGCACAACAAGAGACTCGTCTAAGGACAGGTCAGAAGGCAAAACTGGAAAAGGGAAGGACCCAACAACGGAAACAACCGTAGTCGACCAGATTCCTAAAACAACACACATAGCACGCATAGCTACACGTCTTCGAACTACCAACCAACACACAACACTGGTCCCAACTAATAGTCTCCACTTGCACACCCACACACAACTAGCCATGGGAGCATAGTGCCACACACACATGAATAGGACACATAACACCAAAGCCAAGCATAAAGCCATCAAATTGCAAAATCACAGAAATGACCTTACGCTAGTAACACTTGTTTATTATCAAATTCATTAAAAATGTATATTTACAATTAAATGAATTTTTGGGTGTTACAACTTATTATAGCTTGTTATAGCTCATAGAGAACTGCTGAATTTGTATATAAATAGATCTTTATGTTATGAGTTTTTAAATGAAATGAATTTTGTTGTGTACTTGATCTAGATGATATATATTAAGATCCATAGATTACATTTTCGTTTTGAAATTTATAACTTAGAAATTTAGTGATTCTTACTTTAAAATTGTTGAATTTGTATATGAATAGATATGTATATTAGGAGTTTGTAAATGCTATAGATTTTGACGTGTATTTAATCCAAAAGAAGTAGATTAAGATCCATGAATTATATTTTACTTTTAAAACTTGCAGCACATGATTTTGAAAATTGTCCTTAAAATTCTCAAATGAGGACAATCCGTAGTTAATCCTCTCCTTATATATATATATAGATATATATTAAATATTTTATGTTAAAGACTTAAAATCAAATCCTAGACCTGTTCTCTCTCCCTTGGACTACATGTTGAGTTTTCATGCTACAGCACTTCATGACATGACAAGATGTCATCTAATAGGTATTTTGACTTTTGAGATAGACATCTCAATAGTTCTTTGCAAATTAGGACTTGGTCATTTATAAGTTCTTTACATCTTGATGTTTTTCTTCTCAAAAATTATTTATTTAGTTTACAAGGATTTTACTTTGTCATTTATAGGATTTTACTAACTTAAATTAATAAAATATGTTGCAAAATGAGACAGATTTTTTTATTAATCATTAATTAATTATACATCCTTAAAGGTGGAAGATCAAGATTTGTATTCATAACTTCAGCTCTTTTTGGAAAAGATAAGTATAGCTTATGATTATGTTTAATTTATTTTATTTTTGATATATATATTTTTATTTCATATATACTGAATAACTTAAAATATATAAATATATGATAATCTTATCAATGGTTTAATTAATATTGTAATGTGTATATCGTCATATCCATTTTTATATTCGACTTTATCTATATCTAATCCCTTTTTATCTGTTCTATATCCGTATCCGTTTCTTAAGGACATGGATATATAATTTTCCCATTCATATGATATTTGTATTCGTATTTGCATTTCGAAAACGGATACGGATATGGTAAGACCCATATCCATATCGTAATTGATCCATTTGCATCCCTATTTCCCACACAAACATATTATTAACAATACACTTTTTCAGGAAGTATAACAAGTTCATGTGAAATACCCAACTAAACACTCATCCGTTGTTACAAACACTAATGTTGTGTTCAAGAACTCAATGGCAAATAGAAAATACCCACATCTTAATGACAGATAAAAAAATCAATAAAATAGATATTATAGGGTTTCATCCCATACTCCAAGCCATAGCTATCCCATTTCGCACTTGGCCTCGCATTATTCCCATGTCCATCTCATCAATTCCCAAAAGGAAGTTATTATTGTTGGTTGCTCCATGGGTCATCACATCACCTGTGAGATCCTTGCCTTCTTTTGCCTCTTGAATAAGTTCATCGTTCATCCTTTGCTCAATGATGAAATTGTGCAATGCTATTGCAACCACAAACTTCACTTGCTTATGATACTTGTATGGCAGCATGTGTTAAGCAGATTTCATTGTCTCTCAAGCATGCTAAAGGCACATTCTATGACATTCATAAGAGACAAGTTCGTGATGTTGACTTGCTCTTCTCAACCTTGGGGTTGCCATCCCTTGAAGTTTGATCAATGATATCTTGTGTTATGATAGGGGGCCATAAAGTTCCTTTGATTTGGATAGTAGGAGTCCACAAAGAAGTATTTTTTTTGAAAAGATAAAGTATTTTAATTGAAATGATATGAAAAATAATTATTGTAATGTACTAATGTTCACAATGAACATTGAATTGTACTAATCATGTGAAGGAAGTGGGAAGTTGTGAGCTAGGTTAGACAGAGCATGGTTTAAAACTTTGCAGTTATGGGCAGTCAGTACCTTCCCAACTAGCTGACACAGATGCAAAATGCATATTGAAGTCACATATGCCGAGAACATTTTGTGAACAATTCTTCAGGTCCCTTCTGGATCTGTATGCAACTTGTTTATCCACATTCACAATTGCTCCTATGAGTGCCGTTTAAAGCACCAACACAATCCTTGAAGTAAGAGTAGAACTTTCCACCCTTATGTTGTAAAATGTACTGACAGGTGACATCCAAGCTTTCTCACGGTCTTATCATCTTTAGGGCCCAAGCACATATGGCATTTGTTACATTATTTAGGTGTTGACATATTGTTTCCCTTAAGTGTTGAAGGTATTCTTGCACTATACGATTCCTATGCTCATGTCCTAAAGTTTGAAGGAATATCCTCAATTGTTCCTCTACAGTCACATATCTTGTATCCTTGAGCAATCTACACCCTCGAAATAAATTACAAAGGTTAACAAAGGTAGTAGGCCTCATTCTACAAGATTCAAAAGTAAGCTTATAATGCCCGTTGACCATGTTCCTCATAACCTCATGTCCGATAAACCAACAATGTGTACAACATTTTGAATATATCAACTACGGTTCGTCTTACATTATCACCAACCAAGTCATAGATATCATCAAACAATCCTTCCTCAACTTCCAATAACTCATTAGAGTAAATGCTTGAGTTGGGTAATGTTTGTGAATCAAATGATTCCATGATGTCGTTTGGAATTTTGAACCTATATTTTGATAAAAAATGTCAACCGCATGTAGTTTTGTCCAATATAGTGTTGTTTTTCAGGAGGATAAAAAAAATTAAGGGTTTGATTATACATGAGAAGTGAACTAATTTTACAATACTAGATATTATGTACACAAAAGGAATACTAATTAAACTAGCACTAAAATTAAAAAGCACGTGCACAACTCCAAGATCAAGATCAAGATCCAATTAACATGAAAGACATAAGAAATGAACTTATTAAAGAAAAAATAAAAAAATTGAAAAGTGAAGTTAATAGGTAATCAAAATAAGTGGATTTTATATTCAATAAAAAATTGGAAGTCATTGCTATAAAGGACTTGACATTGTAATGGAAACTAAAGTTGCAAACAATCAGCTTAAATATAAAATAATAATCTTTTAATTAGCATGTACATCTTAACATCAATATCTGGTTACAAGGAAGAACTCGTCGCATACCTTGCCTAGAATAACCAAAATTCCATCAAACCAACATTACCCCCTTAACTTCTCTAATAGATGATGAGTCAATGTCTACAACCCACAAGGCATGGTAGTTTTTTGCAAACAATTGATCATACATTTCATGATACAAACAACATTTCTTTGTGGTTTGCAACATTTCTTTTTGGTTTGCAGGGGGAACAATCAATGATAGTAGAACATTGGTTTAGTTATTAGAAAAGCATAAATAGGATATGACTGGTCCAATCCATAGACAAAGCTAATCTTTGCCATATTAAAATTTTGAAACAAATGGCAGTAGAAAAGAATCAAGTATTAAAACTACAAATGACCATAATCAATAATCCTACCTCCAAACAAATATTTCTCCAAGCAAACAAAGAACAATATCAAATACCTAGGTCACGCTTTTACTAAACTCGATGGAGAATGAGAAGGTGACAACACAAAACTACAATAAGAGAAAGGAAGGGAAAACTAGGAACCAGACTAATGCAAGGGTGTTAACTTCCCATGAGGAGCACGAACATCAACATGAATAACACAAAGCATTAACAACACGCTGAGCATTGAAAAGAAATCGTGATGGTTTAACAGTTCATTGAAAAACCAACTACAACTCTTTAACATTGAAAAGAAATCTAGATCCATATGTCCAATAATGGCCACAACATAAAAAGGAAAGAAAAATATTTCAAGGTGAGTTCAACTTTAACCTTTTCTATAGCCGTTGCTCTAGTTGCTGCCAAAGCTTTCCTGTTGTTCTAGTCACCATTGATGCTTTTTCGTCACTCCAATCATAGTCACTCCAGTCATCGTCGATGCTTTTCCATTGTCTCAATCATTGTTGCTCCAGTCATCGTCATAGATGATAGATCTTCGCAGATTAGGGTTTGGAGGGGAGAAAGAAAAACAACGGGAAGGTTTAGGTAGAATGATATTATTGAGGGGTAGGCTTTGTAAATAAAAAGGGATTTATCAAGTCATTTGAGAAATTATCGAGGGTATTATCGTCCTTTTATAAAAAAACTATTCGATTATGAAGAGGAAGTAGGTGGAGGTTGCTTTTCGAATTCCTATTTCTCTAGTCCAAATGAAAGAATTGATTCTGTTGGATTCTTTTTTAGAATAGAATCTCTAAATAATGTTTAGATACAAGAATCTACTGGAGCATAAGCTAAATGGACCAGAAGTCAGGATTACCAAATGCATCCTAAAGTACACAATTATTCTTGAGTCCACCAACGTATTATTTTTACCCTCATTCTATGTGATACTTGTCTTTTGCGGAGGAGATCCGACTGACTAGTCGGCGCGCTCTCACCTATGCTTCCTGTCTTGCAAAGCAACTCTAGTTCGTCCGACCTAGGTGGCCTATGGAAATAACCAGCCAACCAGGTCATTCCGCGTAGTAGTGGCAGGATCACCAGCCGGATCTTTGTTTTTCTAACAAAACCTGACTTTTATTAGCGGCTTTTTCCATTGGTAAATTCACAAGGTGCAGTGTGTATAAATTGGGGACATGTACTTAATTTGAAGCGGTGCCAGCAAACTAAGCATGTCATCCAATAAGAAATGTGCTAGTGGGACCCACCCGATGTGAAGTACTGGTCTCCACGGGTTTTTTTTTTTTGAAAGTGAGAGACTAACTCTGAGTAAGATAATTTTTTCCTTGGAAAGCTCGTTATAGATCCACTCCGGTCCAGAGTTGGACTAGGTGGAAATACAACTTTTGGAACGAAGGATCGCTTGAGCTAGTAAATAAGCATAGAAATTACAACTTATTGGAGCAAACGAAAAATTGATATTAGCAGAAGAGTTGTAGAGATCCTTGTATTTCTGTATGATTTGCATAGCATCCCACGGAATGGAATTACTATCTTCTAACAAGGCTTGGATAAGGCCCAAGCAATTGCTCTCCACATAGACGTTGGACCATCCTTGGGAGAGGCCCAAAGACATGCCCTCCAAGGTGGCCATGGCTTCACCCACAATAGGAGAGGAGGGACGGATGACCATACCCACTGAGTAAATGTGGTCCCCAATGTGGTTACGGGCAACCAAGCCTAGTCCAGAGCCGTCGCCCCCAATCGCCGCATCTACGTTGATCTTCACAGTGTCAGGGGGGGGGGGGGGATCCAACAGGCAGGGATGTATTGCAACCATTTCTTTTGCAATCGTTGAGGATGCTGATGGTTTGCATGCATAGCCTGTTCAACGTGGTCTTCTAGTTCCTGTATATGATTTTGCATCGATTCTTCCACAGGAGCCAGGCATCGGTAGTAGCAACGTTGAAAAGGTGCTTGTCATTGCTCAAAGCCAAGGGTTGTCGGGCCCAAGCAATTAACCAGTTGATGAAGCACTACTCTTCAAGGTTTGCGTTGCATTCTGTTTCCATCCAGAAGTCCTTGGCAAAATCACAGGATAGAAGCAGATGGTCCATCGTCTCAGTCTCTTTCTCACAAACCAGGCAGATATTAGAAGTAATTTTCCCGAACCTCATAAACTTTTAGAGGGTGGGCAAGCCGTCATGAGCACATTTCCAGATGAAGATTTTGGCACAAGGGTTGAGCTCCGGGTTCCCTTTGAGGAGTTGGAAGGGGAAGGTGGGGGAGGTGACCATGCTCAGGGAGGCCTGGGGATTATCATTATCACGAAGGACATCGTAGGCTGACTTAGTGGAGTACTCCCCATTCCAGGTATGGAGCCAAACAATCGTATCCTCTTCGCCTAAATGATGAAGTCATCAAAAACATCGAGGATAAGCTGCTGGTTCCACATGTTCCCCTGAATCAGGCTGCTAACTTTTTCAAGAATGGGGAAATCACAGTAACGTAACCTAGGGGTTAGATTAAAATTTTTAATCCATTTATCCTCCATCGTGTTGATGTTGTTGCCCGTAACCACCATCCAGCTGGAGTTGTCCCTAATAAAGTCGCAAGTCGATAATATAGCCTTCCAAGTGACAATATGCGAGGACTTATGCTTGTAGTTCCAGAAATTCTGATTGGAGTGGTATTTGGCTTTCAGAACCCGAGCCCAAAGGTGCTCTGGCTTAGCTTTGAGGAAATGCCAAGCAAGTTTTTCGACAAGAGTGTGGTTGGTAGACAGCATGTCCTTTATACCAAGACCACCATTATGGGATGGCTGAGTGATTTTCTTCCATCCAATAGGGGTGTAGAATCTATTGGCATCCAATCTTCCCCACCAAAACTTTCTTTGGATTTTGTCGATATCACGACAAACTGTTTGCTAGAGGTGAGTTGTGCCCATCTCATAGATTGGAAGAGTGGAGAGAGTAGACTTTATCAGGACAGTTCTACCAGCTTGGCTGAGGGCACTTGCTTTCTAGTCATTTAGCCTCTTAGATATCTTCTGGGTTAGTTGTGCCTTAGCTGTTCTAACCGCCTTGTTGTTAAGGAAGTAGGTACCTAAATACCTATCCGAAGGATCCATTTTTCTTTCTCCCATCCAATTTCGAAGATAGTTGGCCTTGCTAGATGGACAGTTTGCACTGAATGTCATGGAGGATTTTCCCATATTGATAGATTGACCAGAGAGATTAGCAAAAGTGTTGAGGATGGCTCTAATAATACAGAGTTCTCTTTCTTCCGCCACTCCAAAAATGAGGATGTCATCTGTAAAAACAAGTGAGTAAGAATAGGGGCATTGCGAGCAATTTTGATGCCAGAAATAAGCTTAAAATCGAAATTTTGTTTGAGCATGCCGGATAAGAGTTCAAGTGCAGAGATAAATAGGTAGGGAGATAGTGGGCATTCTTGATGAATCCCACGAGTGACTGTGAATCTCTTCCTTGGAATACCGTTCAGGAGGAAAGAGAAGCTGGTAGTTGTCATACACTAGTCAATCCTAACTCTAGAAATCTGATTGAGCCCCATTAATTGAAGTATCCGATCGACAAATGTCCACTCTAATCTATCAAAAGCTTTGGAAAGATCCAGCTTAAGTGCAAAGTAGTATTTCCTCCCCCTGAGATGGTGCATGAAGTGGAGGACCTCCCTAACCAGAGTGACATTATCCCCGATCTGGCGACCTTGGATGAAGGCAACTTGGGTGGGAGCAATGATCTTTTGCAACATAGGTTTCAAGCGGTTAGCCATGATTTTGGATATAATATTGTACAGAACATTAGTAAGGCTTTTCAGTCGATAGTTCGAGGGTTGGAGGCAGATTTCCTTCTTGGGAACGAGGCAAATGAAGCTGTGGTTGAGATCTTCAGGCATTTTAGCTTGTATGAAGAATTGCTGGATCATGGTGACAATGTCATCTTTGAGAACACTCCAATTTTGATAAAAGGTAGCATAATAACCATCAAGCCCTGGAGCTTTTGAGAGGTGCATATTCATCAACACTATCTTGATATCGTCCTTAGAGGGGGGGGGGGCTGTAGAAGTTAATGTTATCCTCTTCAAAGATCTTCGCTTCACCCTAGAGAATATTGCTAGAGATATTAAGGGGGTTGGCTAATCTAGATATGCTAGAGAAGTGATCATGGAAAATTTTGGCGATTTGTTGGTCATTTTCAATGAAGGAGCCAACCTCGAGCTGCAAGCAAGATATTTTATTCTTTTTGGCTCTGTTCATGGCAAACAAATGATAGAATTTAGTGTTTCTGATGCCCTTTAAACTCCATCTAGCTCACAAATGTTGCGTCCAGTGCATCTCCTCCATTTGGAGCATATAATTGAGTTCCTCCTGCGCCTTTTTTTCCTCTAGGAAGTGAATGTCAGTAAATTCACCATCTTGAAGCGCTTTGATTTTCCTAGTAAGTTCTTCCATCTTCTTATGCCAACCACCAAATCTAGATTGCTTCCATCTGTTAACAGCATGTGTTAAAGATCCTGTATTTCTTAGTGATTACAGAATTGGTCCTACGCCAATTATGATTGATGAACTAAGCGAAATCTTGGTGCGAAAGCCAGCGGTTCTCTATACGAAAACGTTTCTTAGGACAAGGATGGCTGCCGTGCATGATTAGCTGAATGGGTTTGTGGTCACTTCTAATAGTAGTGAGATGCTTTAGCTCAGCAAAAGGGAAAAGATAACGCCAGTCAGAGGAGGCCAGGGCTCTGTCAAGGCACTCTCTGATATGTTGGTTACCCACTTGGCAATTGGACCAAGTAAAGGGAGTCCTTGAGAAACCAATAACCACGAGATTCAAGGTATAGACAAAATGTTGGAATTCCTTGATTCCTATCCAGTAAGTGTGCATACCCCTCCATTTCTTTAAAGGGTCAAGAATTGCATCGAAATCTCCCAAGCAGAGAAGATGTTGATAGTAATTTTAGGTGGCGTGAATGATACATTGCCAAACTTTTTTCCTATCCATTCGCGAGGGGGATCCATAAATGCAGCAAATGTGCCAATCAGTGTTCGTCGAGGGGGAGTTGACCTACGCCAAAATGAAATTAGGTGAGTGAAAGAGAATTTGAAGGGAGAAAAGGTTGTTCCAGAAGAGTCAAAGACCACTCCAGCGTCCCTTAGAGGGGACGATGCAGTGATTGGGAAAGCCTAGTCGAGGGACAATAAGTTTAGATTCCTCGACAGGGCAATGAGTTTCAAAGAGAAAGAGAATGTCACGGGAGGACGAGCGGAGGAGGAGGTGAATTTTACAGATTGCCGTGATGCTCCGCCCACCCCGGTAGTTCCAGGCGATGATACTCATTTGTTTGCGTGCAACGCATTCGCTTCAACTGCACATGCATGTTTGATGGATAGCTTTCCAATATCTTTATCTTCACAAGTCCACTTAGGGTTTTGGAAGTTTGCCTCTTCAACTAACTATCACTTAGGTGGAACGTGCGGTTGCTTTTTGATGGATAGCTTTCCAGAATTAGTCGTGAGAAGAATGAGGTCTTTTTTCAGGAGTTTGTTGATGTCAAATTATATCTTGACTCTGATGAATTTCATTGGTTTCTTTGGATCATAGCTGATGCTTCTGACCTCTGGAACTTTCCCAAGAAGACTTGCCAACCTTGCACCCACTTGATGGGAGACATAATCTGAGGGAATTCTGTGGAGTTGAATTCAGAATTGGCTTGAGAAGAACTTGTAGTCGTTAGGGAGGTGGCATGAGACCACACGTTCCACATGGACTATGACCCTCATGAAGGACCAAGGACCTTCGAGAAGAGCTCTCTTATGATCATTAATACTTTCAAAAATGACTTGCCCAATCCAACAGGCAACCTCTGAGATATGCACTGGAGCTTCTGTCTGCCAAGCTTCAACAAGGTTATGTCGGAGTCCATCAAAACGGTTAGGTTTGTCCGTGAGGCCTTTAAAGAAGAGTGATTTTTTCCACAACAGATATGCATCGAGATCCGCCTCAACCGCTAGAGCTCCTCTGTCATCCTCATCCCCAGTCGAAAGGTTGGCTAGCCGAGAGAGGATTACTTCATCCATAGCAGGGAGATGGAGGAGGAGAGGAGGAAGGGGAAGCCACCCCAAGTAGAGACCAGGAGGAGGAGAGGAAAATCGCCAGAGAGCACCCTGGGAGAGAAAAAACACGAAGACAGCAACACTGTTGATTTGTATCCAGTGGTTGGTCTCCACGGGTTGGGTCGGCTCCTCCGGGTCACTCACTACTGCGCAAGCTTGCTGTTGCTAAAACTTACTCTCCCATTGCTATTCAGCCGGCCATTGATCTTGCAAAAGAATAAAAGATCAATAACTTTATTGGACTTCTTTGGATATTGTGACTTGAGAATTGAGACGACGGACGGAATAAAACTAACTCCTTACTGCACTGACGCACGGTTTGTCAGGGGCACCCCCTTCCATCCTCACGACGACCTCCGACCTCTGCACAGTTGCTGGCCTATTCCAACAAAAAAAAAAAAAAAAACCCTGCAGTAACGCACACATTGAATAAAACAGACCAAGTTTAAAAAAAAAAGGAGAGTAGAGAAGATCAAACAGACCATTGTTTGGTGGCCTTTGTATGGGTTGCCAATTACACAACGATAGACATTATAAAATCAGAGTACGGAATACAAACTCATGGTCGGATAAATTAACAAGACTTCAACTTCAAATTTATTGTCAGCCACTTCCAAGTTGAGTATTTATATATATCTCAAGCCACAGGAATATCAGAGTTGCACTGTATTATCTCCATATAATTAGAGGCTGTCGTTGCTGTAGCTGCTGCTAGCAGTGCTACTGCATTTGTTTCCAACGTTGTTGTTGTCGTCACTGTTGCTGTAGTTGTTGATATTGTCGTTGCCATTGATGCAAGCACTGTTGGTCTGAGAGATCATCTCCATCAGATCGATCTCACTCTGCACATTCTCATATTGCATCAATGGCATCCCCATGTCAAAACCAGTCTGCACACCTCCCCCAATCAAGAGCTCAGGATCCCACTCTAGCTCGTCGAAGAAGTTCCCCTCGTAGACCTTGTCGTCCAGCATGAAGTCCTGGATGTCACTGAAATCATAGGCCGGAACAGTCAGCTGGTCGTCACGATCATTATGATCAGCAGCCGCCGGCAGCGAAAGCTCAGGCACGGGCTCAGCTGCAAATGGCACTTCCTCTAAAGCAACGGCGCCGCTGGCATTGTTCTCCTGGCCAACGTTGAAGACCAAGTTCTTGATGTAGCTCTGAAGCAGCGTGTTGGGCACGGGGTTCTTTGAGATCCGGCACCGGCGCCGGGAGAATTGACGCCGCTTGGTTGCATTCCAGTGGTTCTTGATCGAATTCTCGGTGCGGCCGGGGAGGCGCTTAGCGATCTCTGCCCAGCGGTTTCCAATATCAATGTGTGATGCGATCAGGATCTTGTCTTCTTCTTCAGTCCAGTTATCCTTCTGCAAATTTGTAAGACCAGAATTATGAGCTACGTGCATGCATGTTCTTGTTGGAACTCGTCGTTTTCTGCGCTAAGAAGTTTACATGATGCGAACCTAAAATCCATGTCAAGTGTAAAGATCCAACTGGATGCCCTCTATTTGATTTACAAGAAACATACTTAATTTGATTGCGTCACTGCAACTTAATTTCTTAAGGAATAGGTCTTCAAAACCAAGTAATTAAGTTTCATGAAGATCAGAAATCCAAGAGTGAGAAATGTCAGATTATAACAAATTTCCGAAAGAGTAAGATGCTGTCTATTTCATCATCTATGACTGGGAAATGATGTGTCGACTTGCTATATGTTTCTTCTTCTGGTTCCTTTTTTGCATTATTAGCAAAACAAACCATACGTTTAATAAATACGATTTCCAAATAAACTTTACCAAAATTAAACTACGCAAAAGTTGGCACACAAAGCCTTTCGCTAACGTCAATGAAGATATATGACAAGATCAATTATGTGAGTATTATAATTAAATCTTGTGTTTGTAGAAAAACTCAAATTGGTGTACCAAATCATATTCACACAACTAAAAAAATTCTTTGATGTCAATTTTGAGACTAATCTGTTTTCGTAAAGAGACATTGGAAAGCATGGGTGCAGAATTTCATGGACAGAGGTTGAGCGGCATGACAAATGAAGACGTGTCATATTCGTTAAGAGTTTGAATTAATATTATGTCAGAATCCAATAGATTATCAAAGAAGTTTTCTGCTTGACTTGGATTTAACTTCTTAAAGAAGTAATGTTGTTTGCATGTCATAAATTTCTTTCAATCCTTTCCCTTTACCAGTAGAAAAAGTTAACCTTTTCATGCTAACACTCATGCGAGTTATAACAAACCATTTCCTCCCGTCAGGCAGTGAGGATAATGCCAAACCCCAAACAGGTAAAGTGAGGCTTCTTTGATAAGTGTACATAAGCCTCTAGCACCTGCATGCAAGTACATAAAAAAAATATACATAGCATATACATTTCCTGCTATACATGACTCTATTGCAAATGCATATTCAAATTCAAATCTCCATAAGCCAGAAATCGGCCGGCATGAGAAAATGTAGTCGTCGTGACCTAGATAATTAACACGTTTCACATGACGATAATTATTGGCTAATTTTTGTACCTACTAACCAGATTTGTTCATACAGATGGAAGTCTACGCACGCAGTGCACGCCTTCGGTCTTTACCGTGTTCTGTCTGTATTCTCGAACTCTTAGCTGTAATTTTGTTTCACTCTAACCCTATTTTGTTCTTGTTGATAATATGCAATTCTAGAAAATTCATTAAAAAAATTAAAACCAGTGAGATGTGGAAAAAGGCAAGAGATTAATGGAATGCTACATAGTTAATATGATCTCATCAAGATTCCAAAGATTTTTTCCTTGAATACTACTCAATCTATCTACCATTACCCTTATGGGTGCTTAATCTTAGACAAAGAATTGAAAATTGGATTAACAAGAATCCATTCAAGCATGTTCTCCAAAAAAAAAAGGTAGTAAGAACTTGTAGAAGGAAAAGTGAGAGCTTATAACCTTGATGTTTGGCCTTAAATGGTTGTGCCATCTCTCTCTGCATTGTTTCCCAATCCTTCCTGTCAATCTTTGAGCAATATAAGACCATCTTCTCACACCAAACTGCCCTACCAATTTTGCCAGAAGTCTACAGAGTAGGAATTTTAAGCTTTTGTTATAAAAAGAAAAATAGCAGAATCTACTGATCAAAAGAAAAACAAAAAATAGGTAAAATAAAATTGATACCACTATTTTGATTGCAGAAGTTTTACGAGAAAATGAACTGAATTCAAACCTGTCTTCCTCAAGGGTCCACTGCCCCTTAATCACATTAGTCTTCTTGTTGTTCAAGGTAGCATGCCTTTTCATTGACATGCACCTCTTGTTCATGTCAAGAACTTCTCTGCAGATGCTATTGTCACCATTGAAACACAGCATCTCCTCTGATGGCTGTTGGAATGTAGTCAGTGGTTCCACTGCCATTGGCCAGCTCCTATTAGGCTGCACCCCAAGATGGGCAGAAGTATTTCTCATTGGATGAATACCCAGAAAGCTAGAACTTTGGAGTAAGCTTTCCTCCATCCCAGTGCAATCATTCATGACTTGAGAGAAACCCCTGGGGATGGAAGAAACATTACAAAAGTTTGTTGCATATCCATCTGCAACAGCCTCCAAAGGATCCATTGCTTGGTAGTAAAAAACATCAAGAGAACGTCCATCGTCCATGTCAGGTCTGAAACCAGTGAAATTCATGGTATGAGAAGAGAAATGAAGAAGGAACACAAATATGGTGGAGAGAGAGAGAGAGAGAGAGAGAGAGAGAGAAGCAAAGGAGATAGAGATAGAAAGTAAGATGAAGAAGAGGAGAAAGGGAGAGAAGCCAACAAATTAAAAGGAGAAAAGAAGGGGAGAATGGATGACAGTCAGCAGTGGTGTCAAGATGGGGTGGTGAGGTGGGTGTTTTGTAGTGCTGATTCTGGTCAAGAGGAAAGAGAGGGAGATAGGAGAAGGGTGTAAAGCATGCAGTGCCTTCATTGTTATTTTAACATCGTTGAATAAAGGTTAATCAAACGGTTAGAGTGGTTCAGTAATTGTGACTGTTAGGCTTCTTGCTATTGTTGCAAAGGTTAAAAGAAAATGTTAAGAGCTATACATGAATAATTAAGAACAATCATTGTGAAGTTTAAATGTGGTATTTTGTTACGGTCTGGTCAAACAAAAACACAGGTGGTAGTGCAGCATGGTGTTGCTGAATTTAAGGTTCTTGCCTAAATGTAGAGGGGTGTAATGAAGAAGAGCTGAATCAAAGGAAACACTTTACCACTGCTAACCAATGAATAGGTTCTGGCAATCTTTTTTCTTCTATACATATACTTGCTCGTTCCTCTTACACAGAGGCACAATATCTAACAAACCACGGTAAAACTTCGCATCTCTTGGTTAAGTCTCTTTTTTTTTCGAAAAATTTGGTTCACAATCAAGGCTATTTCTTCTGCTACCTTGTATATATTTGTGCTCTATCAGAAACTTCCATTATTCTATGTTCCTATGGTACTATTGTTATCATGAGTTATAATTTCTTACTTTGTAACCAGTGCCGAAATTCTAAGAACTAAAGATACCTCGATATAACTTATTGTAAAAATTGTTTAATATGTTTCTCTGAGAATATATCGAGGATAAGCATCAACTATTTAATCAGCAAACATCAAACCGCTTCCATTATTACATCATGTAAACTTTTTTGTCATGGGGGGTTAGACATTTTAATTTACTACAATTAATTTTGGATCACATATGTCATTTTGACTAAACTTTTGTAACTGAAACATATTCAGTTCAACCATTAATTGATAGGTGTTTATATATATTTACTAGATTCTTCTTGGGTGACTGAAGTCAATAACTCTATTAGTCTACGTTATTCCTCAAGCAACTGTTTGCATGAAATACTTAATCACAAGCTTTAATTTGAAATTTAAATCAATTAATGAGTAATTTAACCTCACAATTATCACCATATAAGTTCATTTTTAGAATATACAAATTTCATTTTGAGAAGGAAATAAAGTCATAAGTTTTTTTTCATTACTCTTGTCAAAGTGTGAAAGCTATAATCAATGCTCAATGCAATTGTTAGTGGCATTTCTGCTTAACCAAGGAACATAACCTGGGCTTTGTCCCTATCCCCCCTTAAAAAGGGGAAAAAAACTATGGAACATAACCAGAGATAGTCTAAATTCGTATTGGAAAACGATCTTGAAGATTTGACAAACTTAGTTACAGTGAAGTCTTAAAACTGCAACGATTAGATCCATTAATTTGTAATGAATATGTCATACATTGAAAGCATTGAACAACAGTTTTGTCTAAAAAGCACAATTTTCTTGATCAGCAATCAGTGCATCGATGTCCATCTTTCTTGGAATTGTTGACCATTCGGAATTTCTAATTTTCCTTCACTACATGGACTTTAATGAGATGTGAGGACGTTAATTAGTTTTATAGCTTCTATCAACTTCTTTCAAAAAATAAAGAATGTTTTATGAAGTTCAACAATCTAATCAGTTTTTTTACTTTTTGTCTACGCAGAACTTTGGTTTTAATCTTCTAGCCTTTTATCAACGTTTGTAAAAAGATTAAAATTTGAAATTTACCTTTATCCAAGCAAAATTTTATCTACTCTTAATTACTCGGATTTTTTGATAGGGATGTTATTTATATACTTCTAAAAAGGTATAATGTATAAGATGGCTGACAGTATTTAAATATTATTGGGAAAATATACACTATATGCATGAACCACAATTAAATGGCAAAATGAAAAAGAAAGATCATAATAATAAATGCATATGTGCAAACACAAGAATGTACAAGGTTCAACTAAAATGGTTCTGGTCTACTTTCTTAGGGTAGAGAATATCAAGAAGATGAGATTAATGGTATAAGATGCAAAATCTAAAATTGTAGAGACTCCACAATAAGAGAACCACTGGTGTCACTAACAAAGAAATTAAGGGTTGAAGAATCAAGAAGATGAGATATTGCGTAATAGGTTAAATTGGTAAC
Organism: Posidonia australis; assembly: GCA_024699735.1. Classification (NCBI taxonomy): domain Eukaryota; kingdom Viridiplantae; phylum Streptophyta; class Magnoliopsida; order Alismatales; family Posidoniaceae; genus Posidonia; species Posidonia australis. The sequence continues at coordinate 20,892 of JAMKQA010252702.1, forward strand.
CCAAGTTCAAGACATATTCAACAAATCTTCACGTTGACTTGCACTGTATGCTATAAGTCATGTTTTCTTTCTCAATAGGCTATCTCATGTATTGCATAAATTAACAAGTTCATATAATTTCTAAATTTCATCAAAGGAAGAGACTTTGTCATCATGTTTGTTGGATTATCTACCATGTCAATTTTCTTCACAAGAATATCTCCCTATGCAATAACGTCACGAAAAAAGTGATATTTAACATAAATATGCTTTGTCCTATCATGGTGCATCTGATCTTTAGTTAAGTGTATGAAACTTTGACTATCACAATGAAAAACAATCACCCTTTGTCCAAGACTAATATCTGTAAATAAACCTCTCAACCATATAGTGTCTTTAATTCCCTCTACTATTGTCATATATTTTACCTCCATAGTGAATAGTGCCACTATGTGCTACAATGCGTCTTCCAACTAATTACACATCTACTGACAAGAAACAAATAGCCTATCATGGATGTCCTTTTGTCACGGTTGCTTGTGTAGTCTACATTAACATAGCCACATGGATCATCTTTGCTCCTTTAAATTCTAAATAAACACCAACAATACCATGTAGGCATCTCAAAATTCACTTCATTGCTTGTCAATGTCCATTACATGTAGGGATGTAAATGGAAGCAAATGCGTTAATATCCAAAATCGAAATCAAAAATTGTCATCTACATTCAAATTTGTGTATCTATATTTGAACAAATGTTAATTTTGACATTCGTATCTAAATTCGATCAAGAAACCTTACTATAAAAAAATCCATATTCGAAATATCCAAAATATAAACATTATAAATCTGTAAATAATAAATCCAAAATGATAAACCTGTAACTGTAAGATAATAATTCAAGTATTCATTGAATACTATTCAACAAGTACATAACCTACTTTTATAAGAAGTAAATGTAAATAACATGGTCATCAAATAGCGACAATAATAATTCAACAACTGTTAACCATAAATCATAATCACAAAATTTCTTTAAGCAAGAATTAATGATAATCTCAATTCTTCTCTAAAATAAATGGACCATAAGGTTCTCTAACATAAATGGACTATAAAGGTTTCTTCAAATACAACAAATGTTTAAGTTACGTTTAAACAAAAATTAATAACATAAGTTCAAGCACAATTAAACAACAAAATATTCTAAGTTGTGCTAAAATACAACAACAAAAAATCAAAATTCTTACACAATATATTGTTAAATTCCTTGACCTTTGGTTTGTAACATGCTCATTAATCACTCCTACAAAAGGAAAAATAACTTGATTAGTAAATATACATACGCCCACTCAAAGTAAACAAATGAATGAATTAATTTTGAAAGATACTTACACTACAAGAAAAAGATGATTTTGTGATGACTCAAAGTCCTCACGGATTCCTTACTAAGTCCTCATTATAAATGTTGACGAGGACTTAGCGAAGACTATTTATCTTTAGAAAAAAATAACTCGTTAAATCAATATTACGAGAATATATCCTCGCAATGTGTTCCTTAAATATTAGCAAGGACATTATAAGGAAATGTTTCCTCGCAATGTCCTCACTATATCCTCAGTGTATCTTCGCAATATGCTCGCCAAGTGCTCGCTAAATATGATGAGATTGTACCGTCATTCCAGTATTAGTAAGGAAATTGCAAGGGCATTGTGAGGACATATCCTCGATACACCTTTGTAATTTGCTCGCTAAGTGTTCACTAAATATAATGGAATTGTGTAGCCCTTTGAGTATTAGTGAGGACATGGCCTCGCCATGTCCTTATTAAGCCTAATGAATGGCACTATTTTAGCAAGGACATATCCTCGCCATGTCCTCGCTAAAACTGAGCAGTTAAAAAAAAGCAATATATTGTAAAATTGAACCTGCTAAAATTTAGATTCATATACCTAGTAAATTGATATTCAAATACATTCACAAGTACATTAAATTACAAATATATTACATATATACAAATTTTATAAAAAAAGTTTCAATTTTATAACATAAGATTTTACACATCCAAAATTTTTACAAAAAAAGTAGTTAATACAATACTTAAATGTTTTAATACAAGTCACTAGATATGATATAAGTCAAAACGATATATTAGATATCACTTTCTTTGGGAACCAACTTGTTTTCCTTTACCTTTTGAGGATGATGCATGGATGGAGTGATGACGACATGTATATTCCTTGTAATCCTTCTTATCGTCACTTGCCAAATCAATTTCCTGCTTGTCTCCATGTCTTCTAATTATAAAAAATAAATTTAAAATATGTTATAATGGACAATGATTATATGATAATATTGAATTCAACATGATAATTTATGTATATCAAAAATTTTAAAACAAAATAAAACTTTACCTTACTAATCGATCCTCCAAAGCTTGTATTTCATTTCTTACTTCAGTCCTTATTTCTGTAACGACCCAGTTTTAGAAGTGGTGCTCTGCCTAGATAATTAAGGTGAGATTTAAGTGTATTGGGCATTAGGGGCCCTAGTACTCAATGTGTGACATGTTCTCAGTAGTGTCTTACACTTGGATTGTGGGTTTCTGGCCTATTAGCACTGTGTGGTTGTGTAGTTGTGCTGGCCCTCATAAGAGTTTTGTGGGTTTGTCCTATGCTATGGAGGTTGGGTGGCGGATCCTTGGTGGCACGAGTCATGCGGATGTGGGAAGTCGTGTGGTTGGGGTCTTGTACTGTGAATGTGTCTTGAATCTTATATATGTTTGTAAGGGCATTTTTGTCATGGATGATTAGCCACTATATAAGGCCATCCAAATGTTCTTATTAGGGTTGGCTCTTTTGTAAGACAACAAGAGGAGATTTCGTGTGGGGGCTTTACAAGCCCTAGGTACGGCCATCCCTTTGTTCCTCCTTCCTCCTCTCTTGTACTCCACCATTTGAAGTTAGTAAGCAACCAAGGAGAGACACCCGTGGACGTACCCACCTTTGGGGAACCACGTAAAAGCTTTGTTTGTGTGTGGATTGCTATTTTGGATGTGCATGGAAACCCTAGGTGGACGGCTAGGGTATTGCTGAGTTTTTACAGCAAGTTCTTCTCTTTTCTTCCCTTCTACACGTGCCAAACTTATTTGAATCCACTGTGCTTGGGCTCCTTTGGGCATAACAAGTGGTACCAGAGCTTGTTGAAGGTGCTTTGGCCGTGTATTTGCTCGTGGGAAGAGTT
>JAMKQA010252703.1:0-23433 GCA_024699735.1 Posidonia australis
ATAAGGCCCTCGATGGCTCAACCTACATTTCCTCCCATTTGATTTCCCAAAGTTAAACCTATTTCTACCAAAATTAAACCCAAAATCCTCCTTCATTTACCTAAGTTTTTCCTACCCAAAATAATCAAAAATTTCACATTTTTCCTCCTTACCCACTGAACCCATTTTCTCTCCACCAAGCCTCACGAAATCAGCCTAAATCCACCTCCTTATTGAGCTCACCATCTCACCGTCAATCCAGCCAACAAGTCAGAGCACCCTCAGTCGTCGGATGGCTTGCCGGAGAAGCCAGGATCGCCGTCCATCTCTGTCGGCGGGTAGGGGAGCAAACCGAAGCGCGTGGGGGACAGCCGTTGGCTGTCTGCTGAGCTGGCGTAACGGCGGTCAGAGGTTGTTGCCGTTCTGTTGGGTGTCGTGCGTTGAATCTGTTGCAGGTTGTTGGATTCTGGTGGCTATAAATTAAGGAGGTAGAGAGCAGTTCAAGAGCATTCAGAACTTTTCCACCGCACGAGAAGGAGAGCAGAGAGTGCCAGAGTGATATAGTGAGAAAGGTGAAATCGCGTGGGAGAAAGGATGAGAATTTCCAGTTGTGGCGAGGTGCAGAGCTCCGTTCAGGCCAGGTACGCCCTTTCCAATCTCTTCCAGCTATGTTCATAGCTCCCTAGGTCCCCCTCTTTCTTTCTGGAGCAATTCCAAGCCATTCAGAAGTCGCCTCCAATCGGAGTGGCTCCCTGGGGGCTCACCGTCGCCATTTTTTGGCGATGTAGGTGGGGGGAGTGATCCAGGGCACGGCCTTGGCCCCCAAGCCTCCTCGCTTCTACCCCGTTTCATCCCCGAGCTCTCCAACCCCTTGGAACGCCACTCCGATGCCCCCAGAGAGCCACACGAAGATCGCCGGAGAAGACGACGGAGTCCAAAGATATGCCTCGCGCCACACGCCGCTCTACGCCCCTCCGACTGTCCAGAACTGCTCCGGGACTCCTCCTCAGCAATCCAGAGCCTTCAAAGCGCTCCCTCGAGCCCCCGATCGCCGCAACGACCTCCCTCGCTGGAATTGGTGTCGTCGACGGCCGTTGAGGCTCCTCGCCGCTCCATTCAGCTCCGAAGGAGTGGAGGAGGTTTCCCTTGATGCCGTGAAGCTTCTGGGAGTACGAGAACGCCGTGCCACAGCCCAGGTAGGACTCCTTCTTCCCCGTTGTTGTTGCCGGAGCTCCTCGACGGCGAGGTAGGTGGGAGGCTCGTTCCAGCCGTTGGATTGTCCATCCACTCCATTGGATGTCTTCCTCTCTTCTCCCTCTTGCTTCCCGTGGAGTCTAATCTTAGATCAAACCACGGGAAGGCCTTGTTTGCCCCCTCCGGAAGCTCGCCGACGACCGTCGTTTTTTTTAAATTTTAAAAAACAATTTAAAACATTTTATTTGAATAAAATCCAGAGTTTATGTTTTTCTTGTGAATAGGTCCTTCTGGAATTACTTTTTGGTCCTTTTATTGCATATAGGTCCTGCAATCATTTTTTCAAAATGTTTTGAATAAAGTTTTAACTGAAAATATTACATGTTTTACCCTGAACATTTAAAGTAATATTTTATGAGTTTAAAACTTTAATAAAAGCCCTCAGAGTTTGCAAAATGTGTTTTGCTTTAGGAAAATTGCATGATAAGCCCAAGATTTTTATGAAATGATTCTGGCAGTTCATTTTCTTTGGGAAAATTGCACTGAGGACCCTAGATTTTTTCAAAATGTTTCTGAAAACTTTATTTTGCTGGTTTAATTGCATTTAAGCCCTTGTAAATTTCAAAAACTCTCTGGATAGTTGTTTTTCATGGTTTAATTGCATGACAGTCCTCATACTTCTCTGAAATTTTCCAGAAGCATGTTTTTACTGGAAAAATTGCATTTAGACCCCTATCTTTTACAAAAAACTTCTAGAAGGCTTATTTTGCTGTGAAAATTACATAAAACTCCCTCACTTTGTCTTAAAAACATTCCAGAAGCTTGTTTTCATGGTTTAATTGCACTTTAACTCTCTATTTTTACTGAATTTCTTCTGAATGCTTTGTTTGCTGGGTTTTTTGCAATTTCCCCCTATGCTTTGCAGAATTGTTCTGATTGCCTGTTTTCAAGGGGAAAATGACAATTTTGCCCCTGAAACTCCTTGGGTCATTTCTGAGACTTTTTTCTTGCATTTTTACCCAGATTTGTGAAGATTTGATTTGCATTGCATTAGTGGTAAAATTGCATTCAGACCCCCAGAGGACTTCATTTTGACTAGGGATGCACATTTGACTCCAGAATTCTTCATACATGCATGGAATGTGTTTTCCTATGTATTTCTCGATGATTTGGGCTTCTGAACTTCAGTTTTCCTAGGATTTTGGCTTTTTGCACAAAACCCCCTAGACTTCTTCAGATTTGCACTCACACTTGCATTTTGCATACTTTTCACATCTTTTTGCACGGATTTTCCTGTCTTTTCTTCCTTGCTTGGTGCACGCTTTTCTAGCTTGTTCCGAGTTTTGTCTTCTCCTCGTTTTTTGGGTTTTCCTCGGTTTTCAGCGGTTTTCACTTGTTTTGGTTTTCCATCGCCCGAGGGTGTACAGTAAAAGGCTTACAAAGCCAACATGGTCCAGAAACAAGGATTATTTTTCCCTTTTTGATTTTCTCGGATTTATCCCAATTTCCGCTGTTTTGCGAGACGGTTTCCGAGAATTTCACGATTTTCCTCATCGCCCAAGGACGTACTGTAAAGCGGCATTAACAATGCCTACATTTGACCCTCGTATTAACTTTTTCCTTTGATTTCACTTCTCCTTGATTTGGCATGTTATCAGTCATCTTCATGCATGAGCATATAGAATAAGAAAGCATACATTTAGCAGACCATTGACAATAGGAAACCTAGAAAGACCGAGTTTTCTCGGGCGCATGGGAGTGCCTAACCCCTTCCTCATGTGTAACCAGAATCCTTACCCTTTCTCTGGCCCACATTCATCTTGCATTATCCTTTAGGCACGAATCACACATGCATCTTTGCATCTTGTTTGCTTTCTGCCTTTTTGTGGATTTTTGGTTTTCCTCATCTTTCCATTAAAAGACTAGGTGGCGACTCCTTTCCTTATCATTTTTGTCTTCCCTTTGATGTTTCCAAGTCTTGTCTCTTCTTTCGGATTCACCATTTTCGCCGTGACCGTATCGGATCTCCTCGTGTGTTTCCGCACACCAGAGTAGGTGGAGAGCCGCACCAGGGGTTCCACTGGCATGGTCACAGCAGGCACGTCCTAGGTGATTCCAGTGCAACCAGAAGAGCTACAGGAAGACATGTCGATGGTAGAGGATGCTGTGCAAATACTATAACAGAAGGAAGAAGTTCTCAGAAATAAAGTCATTCCTTTAGTGTTGGTCCAGTGGCAACATCAGGGCACAGAAGAAGCAACCTGGGAGCACAAGGCAGAAATCCAGGCAAGGTACCCCCACTTGTTTTATTAAGCACAAATTTCAAGGACGAAATTCCTTTTAAAGGAGGAAGGATGTAATACCCGAGCTATATTATCAAGAATAAATGTAATTGTATATTTGTAATCTAGATAATTGTTATGTAATATGGATTTGTGTTCTCACTCTATTACATTGGTAATTATCTTTGATTTCTCCACTGTGTGGCATTTTTGTAAATGGTGTGTGTGTGTGAGTGAAGACAAAATAAAAGAAATGCTAAATGAGTGCATAGGAAAAAGCTTACACCTTCTCTGGCACATCAACCTCCCCACGTAGCCACCCTATGTCAACCTTGTCTCCCCTACCTCTGCCAAAACTGAGAACGTCAACGACGTTAGGCGGTGGGCGGCAATGGCAGGTGGAAGGCGACAAAGGGCAAAGGCCTATATAAGGAGGAGGGGTTGTCTAGTGAGGGTAGAAGGCAAAAGAGAGAGTGAGGAGTCGAAAGGAGAGAAGAGAGAAAAAGGGAGAGGGAGAGAAAGAGAGAGAGGAGGAGGAGAGTGGTCGTCAGAGGAGAGACTGCCGAAGGATAGAGGAATCATTGAGAAAACCACTTTGGATATGCGTCCCACCCTTTCGTCTTTTTCTCTATTTCTTCTTGGTTAAACTTTAGATTAATGATGGGATTTTGACTTAAATCCATGGAAATGATTGATATGGAGTAGATCTACGGTGTTTGTGGAATCCATAATTTTTTCATGATGTTTCAGAGATTTTTGTGGATTTTCTGTAAGAAATCCCATTCATGTGCTACAGTAAAGTCATATGAGTTCTTTGGCTTCCGATTTTCATAACCCGTGCTATGTTTCATGGTTTTTAATGAAACTTGTCCTAAAAGGAAGTAGGTTTGGCATGCTAATAGTGAGAGTTTCTACAAGATTTGTAGCTCACCGAAGATGGGTCCGCCTGTTTAGAAGTCGCCTGGAATGACATACCGAAATGGTTCGTCAAATCATGGGATTTTGGCATACCAAACTTGGTCAGTATGCCCAACTAGTGTCCTGGACCACTTTCAGAATAGCAAGGCATTTCAACATACTGAAGAATTTTGATCTACCAAAACAAACTCTAGAGCTGATTTTTGAGATTTTATAAGAAATCTAGTAATACTTTATATGTATATTTTGGGCATGATTGTTTATCAAAATTTTCTCAAGATTTAAGCAAGATCTATAGAAAAGTTATTTCAGAAAAAGAGTTGTTTCATAGAAGTGATTTTCGTAATGAAAAAGATTTAGAAAAGAGATTTCAAAGAAAGATGCATGATTTCAAAAATAGATTCCCGAGATTTCTGTACGGATCCACGTAGTGGTAGGACAATGGCCTTAAGGTTCGTGATCCAATTGATAACGGTCACCGTTCGAAATCATACATACCAAGGTTGAGAACCCAGAGGAAAGAGACTGGGTTCCTCAGAGAGACTGGTGTTAGCTGGGCCGGGTAGGATGACCTGATTGCTCAAACACCAATGGGACGTTGGAAGAACGTATCTCCGTGCAGTGAGAAAAGAAAAGAGAAAAGATTAGTAAGGTCCATTGGCTAGGATGGTAGTATGCTCGTACAAGGACTTTCACCTTAACAGTATAGGAGATTGAGGTTAGTACCTCTCCAACTACTTGTAACCAGGTCATCCCTGATCAAGGTGGCTCCAAAAAAGATTTTCAGATTTGATATTGTATGATAGTTTTAAGCTAGAATCGAGCTGAGTTTTTGACTTTTGAGTTTTATCCATATTGTAACTAGGATGAGAACAATGTTTTAGGACTAGTTTCAGTCAAAAAGTCGTGTTTTGATTAAATTTAAGATTTAGGCTGAAGTCTAGTCCAAAGTTGTTTCCAAAAAAACATTAAAATAGAGCATGAGATTTTAAACAGAAAGAGAAATTATTTGACAAAAGCATGAAGATTCCCAAAAATATTTATGAAAGAGATTTTCTAAAACACATATTTTGTCGAGAATTTCCAGAAAGAATTTAAAAGAGTTTTGTTCTGGTGTTGAGAACCTAGAGTATAGCTTTGTAGATGTTTTTTGTTGTGTTTTCTGGTGGATGCGTGCTGGGTGATTTAGAAGTCACTCACTCATGTTTTTGTATCATCTTGTTTTCAGGTGCTCAGTTGAAGGGCTATCTAGTCCGATATACTTAGACGAGAGTCACTTACCCTACACTAGTTCTGGATAGATAGTAGTTTAATTTCCTTTTATATTATATAGTTGAGTACAATCTGTTGCCAGCTAGTACCACCATTTGGGGGCATTACAGCTAGACTGCACTCTAACTGAGCACATAAAAATAAAACATTACAAAAACATGCGTGAGTGACTTCTAAGTTATGCAATACGCATCCATTAGAAAACACAACAAAAAACATCTACAAAGCTACACTCTAGGTTCTCAAAACAAGAACAAAAGTCTTTTAAATCCTTTCTTGAAATTCTTGACAAAACATGTTTTTTAGGAAATCTCTTTCATAAATGTTTTATGGAATCTTCATGCTATTCTCAAATAATTTCTCTTTCTGTTTAAAATCTCATGCTTTATTCTAATGCTTTCTTGGAAACAACTTTGGACAAGACTCCAGCCCAAATCTCAAATCTGATCAAAACATGACTCTTTGGCTGAAACTAGTTCTAAAACATTGTGCTCATGTCAGCTACAATCTGGCTAAAACTCAAAAGTCAAAAACTCAACTCGATTCTAGCTTAAAACTATCATACAATCTAAAATCTGAAAATCTTTTATGGTGCCATTTTGATCAGGAGTGATCTAACCACAAGCAGTTGAAGAAGCACTAACTTCAACCTCCTGCGCTGCTATGGTGAAAGTCCTCGTGCGAACATACCACCATCTCGGCCAATAGGCCTCACTAATCTTTTCTTTTTTCTTTTCTCATTGCATGGAGATACGTTCTTCCAATGTCCCATTGGTGTTTGAGCACTCAGGTCATCCTACCCAGTCCAACTAATGCTAATCTCTCCAAGGAACCTAGTCTCTTTCCCTTGGGTTCTCAACTTCGATATTTACGATTTCAGACGGTGACCATTATCAATTGGGTCACGAACCCTAAGACCACTGCCCTACCACTACGTGGATCCACATAGAAATATTGGAAATCTATGTTTGAATCATGCACCTTTCTTTGAAATCTCTTTTGTAAATCTGTTCCATTATGGAAATCACTTCTATAAAACAACTCTTTTTCTGAAATAGCTTTTCTATAGATCTTGCTTAAATCTCGAGAAATTCTTGATTAACAATTATGCCCAAAACTTATATAAAGCATTATTAGATTTCTTATAAAATCTCAAAAACCAGCTCTAGGGCCTGTTTCGATAGACCAAAATTCTTCAATATGTTGAAATGCCCCGTTATTCTGAAAGTGGTCTAGGACCCTAGTTCGACATATTGAACAATTTCGGTATGTCGTTCCAAGCAATTTCTAAAAAAGTCCCTTCTTTCTAGAGCTGACTCTCGTCGGAGTTAGGGCCTTAAGAGAACCCATCTCCGGTGAGCTACAAATCCTACAGAAAATCTCACTACTAGCATGTCAAATCTACTTCCTTTTGGACAAGTTTCATCAAAAACCATAAAACATAGCTCGATATACAAAAATTAAAAGCTAAAGAACTCCTCGTAAACTACTGTAGCATAATCTTGAAAATTACTCAAAAACTCTTGATAAATCATGGGAAAATTCTTGGATCATCCCACATCAATTATTCCATGCTAATCAACTCGTATTCATGATTTTAAACTAAAATCATAACATTCATCAAGCATTTGAAGCTTAAACTGAAAGAAGAACAAAGAAAGGGAACGCATACACAACGTGGATTTTCGATGATCCCTCTCCCCTTTGGTAGCCTTCCCTCTCTTTCCAGTGTCCTCTTGACCACACGGCCTCCAGCGAGCACTCCTCTTCACCGGCGACCACTCTCCTCCTCTCTCTCCCGCTTTTCTCTCTTCTTCTTCTTCTCTAGTTCCCTGTTTTCCCTCCGTCTCTCCTTCTCCTAGTTGACCGCCCTTCCCTCCCTTTTATCTCCTCCTCCTCTTGTCTTCATCCCCTCTGCCAACCACTGCCCTTCGCCACTAGAGATTTCAAGCAACACTCACAGGGCATGGTGCGGCACGAGGGAAATGGTGGAAGACATGTGGACAGAATGGAGGGCACTGTGCTAGTCTGTGGGAGAAATAAAGATAATTTTCACTGTGCACATTTTGACTTTGGTTCCTCTAGGTCCCCCACACACACACACATGGAACACAATGCATCCAAAATACCACACAGTAAGGGAAGCCAGAGACAATTACCAATGTAACAGACGGAACTCAACACAAATCCACGTTATTAATCTAATTATCCAGATTACAAGAATATAATTACATTTATACTGGATAATTAGAGCACGAATATTACAGAGCATGATAGCTTGTGCTCTTCAAACAGCAAAAGATGTGGAGTTTGAAGAGTCCTCTACCTATTAGGAAGCTATCATAAGTACATAATCCATCCAATGAATAATTACCATGAGTAAAGAAATGGAATCTCTTCACAAGAATCAAACATGAGAACTAGTCAAAGTTCCAAAGAAGAGAAGAATTGTTGGTTATAATTGGGTTTACAAGAAGAAGACTGTAATCCAAGGAGTTGAAGGGACAAGATACAAGGCACAGCTAGTTGTAAAAGGTTATAGTTAGAAAAAGGGAGTTGACTACAACGATATTTTTTCAAGGATTGTTAAATACACTTCTATATGGGTGTTACTTGCATTTGTAGCACATCAAAATTTAGAGCTAAAGTAATTGAACATGAAAATAGCTTTTCTTCATGGAAAGCTAGAAGAAGATATCTTGATGAGTCAACAAGAGAGGTTCGTTGTTCTTAGAACGGAAGATCATGTATGTAGATTGAAGAAATCTTTGTATGGACTCAAACAATCTCCAAAGCAATGATACAAGAGATTTGACAGTTTCATGATTGGGAATGGCTACAACAAAAGTCTATATGATTGTTGTGTGTATCACATCAGGTTGAATGATGGTTTATATGTCTATTTGCTTCTTTATGTAGATGATATGCTCATCGCTTCATGAGACAAAGTAAAGATTTAGAAGCTAAAGAAACTCCTTAATTCAGAATTTGACATGAAAGATTTCAATGCAGCAAAAAAAATTCTAGAAATGGAGATTTACTACGACAGAAATCAAAGGTTGCTTTTCTTGTCACAGAAGAGCTATTTTCAAAAAGTCTTATCAAAATTTAGTATGGCTACTACGAAACTTTTGAATACTCCATCTACTACAAACTTACATATTTCTATAGTATTTTATACCTTAGTTAGAAGCCAAAGAGGAATACATGTCCTATGTTCCTTATGCTAACACAGTTAGGAGTTTGATGTATGCAATAGTATGCACTAGGCTTGATATTGCACACGCTATTAGTGTTGTCAATAGGTTTATGAGTAAACCTGGGAAAAAAACAATAGCAAGCTGTAAAGCATATATTCTAGTATCTGAAAGGAACATTTGATATTGGTCTCATCTATGGAAGTGATGTAGATTATTTGATTGTAGGTTATTCTTATTCAGATTATGTTGTTGTAGACACTCCAATTCTGAAGCGGCTCATTGATGGATCCAATGGCGATGAATTCAGATCTTGCTTTCCAAAACTCAAAGTCTTCCAAGTACATCAACAACTTAAAGCCATAGGTTAGAGTCTAGGTGTAAATCCTACATCCTATTAACCTAGTACAAACTCTTGTACATTAGGCTAGTAAATTAATTTAGCACATTTAGCCAGCATACCTGAATAGCACACTTTTCCAGCACATTTGGATAACACACCAAGCTAGCACACCTAATTGGAGCACCAAGCTAGTGCACCAAATAAGCACACTGGGATGGCGTACCAATCTAGCGCACCTCAGTGCCGCACAACCACAATTTCCAGGTCGCTGGCTATTCATTTAGCTAACGATGCTCTGGCCATCATACCCATGTTGTGATATTATTCTCCACTATAATCAGCATGATGATTCTTCATTTGGTCTTGGGTGGAGTCCCTTAGTTTCCCAAGGCCTTAGAACTTCCAAAACTCCCAAGTTTCATTCACTATATAATGCCTTGGATAGCCATTGGTGAAAGGGGTTAGAAAAAGAGGGAGAGGAAAAGAGCCCTTGCATATTAGCATAGAAGCGCTCACGACCTAGCATTTTCCTATAGCCAAAACTTTAATCTCCAAGCAGGAAATCTCCCACTTAGCCTAGGAAGAAATCTCCTCACCAATATCCTCCACAAAACCCTTCATCTTGCATCACTTGGTGGCAACTTGGGAGGAAGGAGACCTCTGTTTTTCCAGCCACTAGAGTCCACTTCAAGCCATTCGTGGGGAGGAAAAAGAGCACAATAATCAGGTAAGTACTCAGTCCTTTCCATGTAACTAATCTATATTCATAAGATATAAGATTTTTTCCATGGTTATTGGCTCTTTTAGGGATATTTCTCATGATGGTTTGTATGCTGAATTTTATGTTTGCTGGAGTGTATTTGTAGAGCATGGCATTCTTTTGGGGATATGTTCTTTCATGGATATAACCAATTTTCAATGATGGGGATCATATGCTGAATTTTCTATTTCCATGTTCATTTTTGATGGATTATATGTATGGTAGAGTTCACGCTTGGTTTTTTTGCTCATGCTTTGGTGAATCTCGTGAATGGCCACTTCATCCATGGGATTTTGTTGGTTTTGTGATGATGCAAGAGGCCTGATTTGATGGGTTCATGACTCCTTTGCATGCCTTTGCAAGCCTTTATGTTCTATGTAGTTTGCCTTCTCTTCCATGTTGTTTCCTTTACATGTTTTAGTTTTGGTTTTGTGCATTAGCCATTGCTTCATGATTTTTATTGAGATAGGAGTGTGGTCTGTGTGAGGTTTCTTGTTTTTTAGTACAAGACCCATTCATGTTTTATAGGTTGTCATTCATTCCTTTATAACATCATGGAAGAGAGGTGAGCTCATGTGTGTTTCGCATGGTTTTAGCTTTGCATTGCTCTTGTTCTTCTTTGATTTTCCTAATTGCATCATGGAGGTCTTATGAGGATTCCTAAAGTAGGCCTGGGAGGTAAAAGGAACCCATATGAACCCATGAGAATCATAGGAGTAAGGAAGATGTTTTTGAATCATGCTTCTCATGTAAATGCATCTTCTGACATCTAGGAGGAGTTTTCAGACAACCTTTAGCATATTTACATGGTTACATATTGCATGTCACATCAGTTCAGTTTACTATATGTTCTACAATTTCTGAGTCTCACCTTAGAGGTGCACCAAACTGGCACATCTCAGTGGCGCATCTGAGTGGCTCACTGAATTGGAACACCAGACAAGAGCACCATTCAAGTGCACCTGTCAGGCGCACCAGATAGGCACACCTGTCTATTTCAATACACAAATAGTAGCCTTTGGCATATCATTTTGCATGATTGTCGATTTGTTTCGACTCTGGTTTTTCTTGTGTGTTTTCCTGGATGTACTTGGATCATACCTGTATGATTTCATACTCATACATACATGATAGCATAGGTTTCGCATGTAGCAAAGCGAGGACGTTAGCCACTCGATGTTAGTGGATTAATGGCCATGTCAGTGTAATATCTTCGCATCGTTGCTTGGTGCATAACTTGAGTAGCATTACAGAGCATTAAGACACACCCTACAGTCCCTCTATCCATATTTAGCATAAGACATAACAAGCACGTAGCATAGCATTGCATATTGCCCTTGGACATACAGAAACGGACTGCAAAGCTAACATAGCCAAATAAGTGAATGAAAAGCTATGAAAGACCGACTTGTCGGGTGCACGAGGGTACCTAATATCTTCCCCGTGTGTAACAAGGATCCTTAGCCAACTTTCTGGTTCGTAATGACCTTTTCCATTGCCACAAATCATGCACATTTGCATTGTTTTCATTGTTTTAAAACGGTTTTCCTTGTCTCTCATTTTTTAAGTAGATTAGGTGGTAGCTCCTACATTTTAGTATTTTTTATCTCTTTTTGCCGTGACTTTGCTAGTCCTCGTGCGTTCGGCCTTTCACGCCACGCACGAGGCTGTCACCGGCATGGTTACAGTTGCAGATATAGATGATAAAACGTTAATGACTGATCATGTCCTCATAGTGAGTAGTTCCGTAGTGAGTTGAAAAGAAACTCTACAACCATTGGTTACGATGTCTACAATAAAGACAAAGTATATGGTGTTGATGACAACTACAAAGGAAGGTATCTGGCTTAGAGGACTAGTTAGAGATCTTAGACTACAACAAGATCAGGCTATAGTGTGTTGCGACAATCTGAATGCTATATGCTTAGCCAATGATCAAGGGCATCATGAAAGGATCAAGCACATTGATCTGAGATATTACTTGATCAGTACATAGAAGAAAATTAAGGTGAAAAAGATTGGCACAAAAGACAATTCGATTGATATGTTCACCAAACCGATTCCTAAGAGCAAGTTTCTACATTATTTGGACTTGCTCAATGTTGATAGTTGGCAGTAGCCTCAAGGTGGGATTAGTGGTGGTAGGGATCTATTCTAAGAGAATTCAAGTCAATGTGAAAAATTATTAAAATATGCTTTGAATCCAAGGTTTATTGAGCAGCAAAATATCGAGCAAATGTTCGACACTCTATCTAAACAAGGGAGCACAACAATAGTAGTTGAGCGGACGTTTGGTCTGGACATCCTTTGTTCTTCTAGTGCAAGCAGTAGTTGAGCGGACATCCGCTACTCTTCTAGGAGTAAACAGAGTTTTGGCGGACATCCACCTAGTCTCTGTTTGATAGATTCAGGATTTCTATCCCATAATGGACGTTCGTGTGGATGTCTACTACAACTACCTATATGTAAATATATTAACCTGTTTTAGGGTAGTTTGAGTTGATCATTCTATTGTAAACATTTAGGAAGATATGATGGTTGTTCCTCTAGTCTCTCCCCTCACTCTTGTAAAATCTTGGATAATAATAAAACTTTCTTCTTATTGTCATCCATGGACGTAATCTTTTGTGGTAAATCACGCAAATCTTTATCTTCTCCTTTGTTGTGTGATTGTTTATTTTTTTGTGTTTGTAGTCTACTCTTGACCCTTCCACGTTCCCAGTGCTTTCACCGCATCAGACGTGATAGTAATATGTTGGAAATAATTCGATCTTGACGACAAAAAATAATTTGACTTTTGCTTTCCAAGAGAAAATGAAACATATGAAATAAGTTGATAGATTTAGTGTGAGAATTCAATCCCACAAAGTGCATGTCTTGGGACGAAGAATTTCCACACTTTTCTTCATCCAATACTAGGGTTAAAGATGCTTTACATGATATCCAAACTAAATTAAATGCGTATTTTAAAGACCCAAAGAAAAAATATTCATGAATAGGAAAAATTATGTTTGTTTCGAGTTATTTCTTTCTTAACATATTCTAAAAATTGCAAGAAATCGTTTTAACAACTTGTATAGCCGTGGAATTAATCTATACCAGAGATTTCGAGGAAAAGAGGTAGGGTCTTTGAATAAAAGTTTTGTGGATTTCATAAATAAGAGAGGTATCGTTTCGGAAATTTAATCCACACCTTTTAATGCTACGCTCTCAAGCTTGATGCCAAAACTTGTAATATGAGTGCCCAAGGAACAACGTGAGTTCAAATCAATTCTTTGCATAGAGGGTTGAAACTCGAAAGCCAATACTGATACAGTAACTAGTAATGAACTTACTCTTATGGCATCACTTTATTCTTGTTTAAAAATGATTGATGGTTGGTTTTTTGATGTGATAAAGAAAAACCACTGTCCACCGTTGGACTTGAATATTCGAAGATAATGATTTCCCTCATGAGCGATTGCACTGTTCAGGACTCAATTCCAGTTGCAATAAACGTGCCAACAGCTACAATTGTCGGTAACATCATTATACAGTCTAGGATCTGCTGCTGGGAAAAGAAGGCAAAAGAAAGCATGGAATCCAGCTAAACATGTCACCCCTGCGACAACACAAAACAAAGAAGAAAACTATGTCAGCAGATTTTATCTGTCATCCACAATGTGTCGCAAAATTCAATGATTTGAAGAAAAGGGAGACGTCTGGACTTATTTAGATATGGGTGTTGATGATGACAATCACCATTAAAGATAGTCAAATAATCTACGTGATTTAGGGTAAAGAGGTCTGAGAAAGGAATAAAACAGCTCGCAGTCTTTCACTTGACAACAATCGGATAGGTTTGAATCGACTGTTAGTAGCATATATCCAGATATGCATTAATGTCATTTAGAGTATGCCAGAATAATTATACACTGACAGAAAACTTCTTCTACAAACAGGAGATGCATGAACAGTAACTATACGTCAACAAATCTCAGATTTTTATACATTTATATATTTTGTTAGAATCAAGAATAACAACAACAATGAGAACTGAACATGGCGGAATCATGTGACAATGTCATATGATGCAATAGCATTATCGTAAATAACCACTTGTAACTTTTCCACTTTGTAAGTAACACATGGCTGAACTCACATGTTAGTGATCACGCTTCCACAGATTTGACTCAAATAATAAGAACTGCATTGGTTCGATGTGACATATTAAAACCAGGATTAGAAATGCATCTGTAACAAGACAATGAATTGCCAACTAAGTTTACATTAAGAAACAAGATGCAAGGTATGTATTACAAATCTGTTCTTGTGAAGAGAAAGGTAGCATACCAGCGAAAAAACAAGGTATAACCAAGTTGGATACCTAGCAAACATACTATGTCCATGATAAATAGATAATAATAGACCACAAAAAGATATAAGACATGATAAATTGGCCTGAACATGTTCAGTGCAAAGATAGCACAATTACTAAGACGCAGATGTCCTACTATTACATCATATCAAGGGACTAATAAAAGATGACACTTTATACGTGAGTCTGCCCTCTAGCAGCTGTTCATGATAGAGTAGACTGCCGGAGACGCTTCGATAGTGTTGAACGTGTTGAACATGCATCAATCTAACCTTAGAGAATCCTTATCTACTATATCAACAATTATTTGGAAAATGATATTCTTTTACCTTAAAATAAGAATCAAATTATAAAAGGAAAATAAAGAAAATCACAAATAAAATAAACGCACACGTAAATACAATAATTTACGAGATTCGACCAAAAAAAATCAATGTCTTCGTGATAAAGATAGAGATTGTTTACTAGAATCTAATATGAGTATAGGATACAAGAGATTGATGGAGAAGAAAGATCAAAATACTCATCTTAGAAAAAATTGTTAGTACCAATGACCCTCAAAATATATCTAAAGTTAGAATATTAACTCTCCTTTAAAATTCCAATACAATGGTATATATAGATGTTAGGTAAAATGAGTTTGTTTATAAGTAATCTTCCCATAGTGGACGTCAACACAGATGTTCGCTCAATCCCTGATTTAAAACAAGTAAAGCAGATGTCCATTTCCAAAATGGACATCCATTATTCTCATGTGTTTATGCCACTCTTCAGCGAACGTTCAGAGCAAATGTCTGTTTAATCCCTATGTTGGAGCAATATTCTAATAGTCATCCAGTATAGATGTTCGCAAAATCTCTCAATGAATGCAACGACGTAGCAGACGTCTGCTAGGTTGCTTCAAGTCAAAATTCAACAAATCTTCACCTTCAATGTTTGTTTTTCTCTTGTATTAATACCACTCTTCAACAAATGTTTGGAGCGAACATCCATTTAATCCCTATGTTAGAGTAGTGCATTCAAGTCAAAGCTCAACAAATTTCTACATTGATTTGAAATTCAATCTCTTACATATATTGCATTACAAGGAGAAATGAACGAAGATTAATCAAGCCACCATCTAGATATGTAGAGTATACATTTGCATAAGCATTATCTATAATCGAGGAGACTTGTGATGTAGAAGAGCCAAGCAGTTCTTCAAAAGCTGTTTCATAACAAAAGTTTATAGTAGAATTTCTTTATACTATACAGTCAAACTACAGAGCAATAACAATAGAGATTAAAGATGCCAACACAATAAAAAAGTCTCTTCCATTGACCAAATTCAAAAACTACGTGAATGTAACGTCCTCAATTTGCATAATAATTTAAAACAAATTAAATTATAAGAAATTAAATGCTAAATAGTAATATCTAACAACCAAGAACCTATATGTATGACTACGAGACTCCAGACTATGTGCACTATGCCAAACTCACCTGCTCACCTGCACCTACAATCTAAAACCACGAGAAACAAGCATGAGTGACAAAAGTCACCCAACACGTACCTCACAAAAACGACAGAAAACAAAACTATAATATTTTTCCTTTAAAACCATTTCGCAATCATTTTCTCCCAATCCACCAAAAACCAACAACTCAAGCCCAACATGCTGAAAACCACGAAACGAAGCCCTACCTAGGCCCAAACCACAAGAAACACGGCCACACAGGCCAAACCAAACAGGCAAAGGCTCTACCAGTTCAAAACATAAGCAAGGCTCTCAATGGCAAAAACCACACACAATGAGTCAAGAAACTTGGCTCCGTGCAACCAACTCTAGCCACAAGCAGCCACCAAGGTGTACTGTACTTCCACGGTGAAGCTACCCTATACAGGAGCGATCACCATTTCGCGATTCTCTCACTTGGAGAATCTTTACAAAGCCAACCCCTCCTAGAAAGGCAGTCCTATCTCTCTGGACGATATTAGCTACGGGGCACGTGTCCCACCCACACTAGCCACCACAGGGTACGCCTCCTCACGACATCCTCCACGCAATGCTCAAGAGGGGGTCTCACACCTCCACACTCGACAACACCTGAACTTCAGTGTTCATAGCGACAACAAGAGTATCATACCTCCCTGTCATGCTATAAAACACTTCAATCCGTAAACCACAACTCTAGCCTCGAAATGACACAGTCAAGGAGTCTCATACTTCTAAGACTCAACGAATCTCTGCATCAGGTATCTTGGCCCCTAATCTCAACTAGGGAGACGCACCTAACCACCCAAGAATATCGTCACATTCCCTAGCTCGACAATACAGTCCCATGGTCTCTCGGTTCGTACACAGAAAACCAAAAAAACTCATTTCCAAAATGAGCCATAACATTCCTTTGAAATGCATTTACAAAACTATTTTATATCTATGGAAAACTAATCCAAAATCTCTACAAAATTGGCACTTCAGATGTCCCATAAGATCACCACTGATGGCCCACAAAATCGTCTCGTAAGGCCAGGTAAAACACCTCAAAGAAATCTATCGAAAATCCATTTAAAAATAGCAGCTGGGTCAGGTTCGACATACTATTTTGGAACGGTCGACCGAACCAGGGCTCAAGGCACCCAAATGGAAGATCGAAAACCCGCCTGGATGCCGAAAATTCCCTAATCTGGTCGACCAAATTAAAGTCGTCAATCGAAACAGGTTAACGATCAACACTTGAGGGACAGAACGGTAAACTAAACTGAGTTTGGTTGACCAAAATAGATCCAAAGGGACCCTAAACACAACAAAACAGTTTCTAGGAAATCAGAAAACAGGACCCAACTTTGTTTGTCTCTTCTCCCCAAAATGGGAGTGAGGGGCAGACCTGTAAAACACACACTACAAAATATAACTAAAACATATCTTGTAGACCCTCGATTCTACTCTAAAATCACACAAACAAAGCTATGATCCATCAAGCATAACTTCCAGAGTAAAATCACAAAGCCGCAGAACGCAGAAAAACTCAAAACCAAATCAACCACATTTATTGCCATAAATGCTATCATAAATCACTATAAATTTACAATAAATTCTAAAAATGTAAATTTACCTAGGTTTCATGCATTTGTAACATTTTTTATCCTTTTCCATGCTCTCTAATTCAAGGGATGAGGTATGTACCTTATACACAACTTCCGATGATCCAACCCTAGTCTCCGGCCAACTCCAGCGAGCTTGACCTCCACAGGAGTTTTCTCGACCTCTGGAACTCTGACTATGCTGATGCCAAGCCACACAGGGACTTTTGCCTCTCTTACTCTCTCTTAGCCTCTCACTAGTGCACGGACAAGGGAGGGGAAACCGGGGAGACTGGGGAGAAAGAGGAAGAGATGGAGGAGGAAAGGGAGTGAGGGGGTGGGGAGGGAAGTGGGGTGGAGAAGGGGGAGTGTGCACCCAGGAGAGGGAAGAAGGAGGGGAGAGACAGGAGACGATTGGGGGAGAAAAGGTATGCGGAAGAAGCATCTGCCATGCACCTCTTATACGCATGGGAGGAAGTAGCTACACGTATGCCCAACAACCATGCATGCATGCCACCCACACATCCCCGCACGAGCACAACCACCAAACACCCAACACGAGGCCAACTGTAAGCCTCACCAACCGACTCACAAACACGGGTCCATACATAAGCCCACACATAGACCCATAAGTACAGTGCCACACGTACAATACCAACCACATATAAGAAATGCAAAATAAAACTAGCCCATGAGGCCTAAGCCTAAAATTACAAAATCACATAAATAGACCTTGGAACAGTAACACAAGCTCAAAA
Source organism: Posidonia australis (assembly GCA_024699735.1). NCBI lineage: Eukaryota > Viridiplantae > Streptophyta > Magnoliopsida > Alismatales > Posidoniaceae > Posidonia > Posidonia australis. Next base: position 18,125 of record JAMKQA010252703.1, read on the forward strand.
ATAAATTCATTTAAAGTAAATAATTACAAAATGATTTTACGGGTGTTACAGTAAACTTAGTTGGCTTGTGTAATATGTGATATAGTTTGTCTAGAGAAGAACTAAACTTAGTTGGCTTGTGTATTATAGAATAATCATATTCATGATGATCTACTGCAATAATTTTTTCTTCTTCTAAATTAGGAAAAAAACCAATATGTGACTATATTGAATTATGAGAATTCAACTCGAACTCTACCTACTTGCTAGTACCCATGTTTCTGCTTGTACAAGAAGAACTAATAGTGGAATCTTTCTTGAAAGTTAACCTTTCAATAAGTGTCTTCCATTGCTTCAAGTGTTTAAACACTTCATCTTTGAATTTAATAGTATAAATCCACACCTTCCTAGAGTAGTCATCAATGAAAGCTAATATGTATCTCGTACCACCTTTGGGTAGGACTTGAGAGGGACCCTACAAATCAACAAGTCATCTTCTGCTGAGAATGGTCATATCATTTTCGATCAAATGTCCTATTCTTAGATGCCATAGCTTGGTGCGATATATCTGTAACCAAACGATGGTAACTGCTGCAACACCTGTAACTGTACTTTCCTACAAAATATAGAGATTTCTTGATCTTCTTGCCGACATGACAAAACGACTATCCTTGGTAACTACTAATACTTCATCTTTAGCCGAGTACTTGCATCCTTTTGCTTCTAAAGTGGCAAGGAAGATAAGATTCTTTATCAAATATGGAACATGTCGTACATCTATCAATGTCACTCTTGTCTTATCATGCATCCATAACTCAACTATTCCTATCTCAATAGCCTTTGACTGTTAGTCATTCCCTATCAATACAACTCTATCTTCAATAGATTTATAGGCAAAGAACCAATTTCTTTTAGAAGACATGTGGTGTGTACATCATGAGTCTAGAATTCAATAGATTTATGTGGATTAGTGGCAACAAACGCATAGCTACGATCTGAACATTCTACCTCTACATAACTCGCCTATGTGGAATCTTCCTTGGGTTTGCTCGACTGACCTTTAAAGTTATTCTTTTCTTTATTCTAGAGCTTCTAGCAACCATCTATGATGTGCTTTTTCTTCTTATAAAAGTTACAGAATTTGCTCTTTTCATTGAGTTTATTTACTGAATTTTGTTTCATATTTCTTCTCCAAACATTCAATACTTCAGCCTTTCCATCATTGACATTGGAATTTGTCAACTCTCTATCCATTAAATCTTCTAAGAATAGAGATGACTTAACATCATTTATAGATATTTCCTCTCATTTATATATGAGAGTTTCATTGAAATGCTTGTAAAAGGATTATAACGGTCATAGTAATAAAAAAGTTTGATTTTGATCTTCAATTTTAACATACATATTTTCTAAGTCCATAATGATTAAATTGAAATCATCAAGATATGATTTAATAGATGTACTTTCAGTCATACGATGTATGAATAACTATTGCTTCAAATGTAGTCGATTCACAAGGGTCTTGGTCATGTAAAAAAATTCTAGCTTTAGCCAAAGACTTACTGCGATTTTCTTATGTACGACCTCCTAGAGATTCTCATTTGATAAACAAAGTTGTATATTCGTTAGAACTTTTTCATCCATTTCTTCATTTCGTTTTCGATCATTGATTCCAACATCTTATCCTTTCCTTTCAATACTTTTGAAAATCCTTGTTGAATCAGAATTGTATGCATCTTTATTTGCCAAAAAGTGAATTTGATATTCTAATTGTACTTTTTAATCTCAAACTTTGTCATCATCTTTGTGGTTGAATCAAAATTCACAACAAAAACTTTGATACTAATTTGTTAGAGAAACGATCCTCTTCTCCACAAACAAAAATCAAATGACAAAAGAGAAAAAGAGAAAGCCACAAATAAAATAAGCATACACACAAACATAAATATTTACGATGTTCAACTAAAAAGATTATGTTCTCAAGACAAAGAGAGAGAACTTTTACTAGAATCCAAGTTGAGTACAATATACAATAGATCAATGGAGAAAAAAAAAATCAAAATTTATGTAAATGCACTGCAAGAAAATAAGTAATGTTAAAGATCAAATGCAAACATCAAACCAACAGCAAAACTACGAAAGCAACAATACATTTCTCTGCATAGAGGTAAAAACCCTGTCAGCTTACTAAATTGCACATGGTGCAGAGACACATGTTTCGTAGACATCAAGATGTAATCACAGTTTTTTCAACAATAAGCACAAATCAGATTCTATTTCCAGCATTCCTATTTACGATGACAAAGTAAAAAACAAACGAGTGTTGCTCCTCCAAGCTACTGTTAGTAAGAATGCATGGACTGGTTGGGGCCCTTTGCCAAGTATATAATTGAAACTGTCAAATTAACCAAGCTGAAGATGACTAGACGGAAAAACATGATAGTATATATTCTGAATCCACCACGAAGATATCATGTATATTCTGAATCCACCACAAAGAAACAAAGGCATCATACATGCCCGAGCGGCCCCTGCCCAAAGAAACAAAAATTAATCGGATGTCATAAGAATGTATCAAATAGTAAATTCATACATTTTACGATGACCTGAATTAAAATGACAAATGAAGTCAGATAGGACTAGGGGTGGATACCTAAACCGTCTAAATCGGTTAACCGAACTGAACTAAATCATTTTTAGTGGTTTGGTTCGATTTTTCAAATTCAGTGGTTTGGTTTAGTTTAGAATATCTCCAAATCGAATCATATGATTCGGTTTGTAGTTTCAAAGATGGTTTAACCGAACCGAACCGAATCCAATATATATTATATATGTTAATATGTATATTAAATATTTAAAAGAATATAATTATGTATCTTTTAAAACCATGGCTTGAATCGTAGTCATTCTTATGTATCTTTTACTAGATTGTTATTGGAAGTCAAATAAAAATATTTTTGGTTATTCTTATCTATCTTTTACCATGTTGTTTTATATTTGATACCTACAGTCAATTAACTTCACTACTATAATTCTATCATAACATAATACATGAGATTTTCATATTACTAGGAATCATGATTTCTGTTTAAATTTTGCAGTATTAGATGTTGTTATTGTCATTTATCTCATATCTAGTTATATTCTTTTATTTTTCACTATCAACATTTTATTTTTTTTCCCATATATTTTATTAAATGGTTAAACCATAAACCGAATCGAACCAAATCGATTTTGAATGATTCAGTTTGGTTCGGTTTAAATAGATAAAATAGTTCAATTTGGTTTGAAAATTGTTCAAATCAAATTATATGGTTTGGTTTGTGATTTTGTCTCAAATCGAACCAAATCGAATCGTGTCCACTCCTAGATAGGACTTGAGGATTTTTAAAAATATAGAAACATATGTCAAATGAATAAAAATGACTTAAAAATGTGCAGATCAATGGATACAAGTCAGTGGTAGAATTAAGGGACTAGCAAGAAACAAATATGTGGACATGATGGTGCCCATAAAAGTTGGACATTTCACATTGTCCTTTTATTCAAATCTCTAGTCTAATACAGGAAAATATATAACAAAAATTAAAACACCCGTAAAATGAATTAAAGGAAATATGATTCTAACACTTTATAGAATAAAAGCATAAAACAAGTTGTTACTTATAAGTTTTGGATATCGGGCTTATCTGTTGATTTAGTATAGACCATCAAATTGAGCCATCAAAAGGTATAATGACAAAAGCTTCTAAATACTAGTGAACACCATACAGCCGATGCTTAGCACATTATCTATGAGTCATTTAGGTATTTGTAGTATCAATAGCATCAAAAATGGGAGACTATATGTTTTTGGGAATTGTAGTTTCTTCAACGTTTTATTTCTTGAATTCAAGTTATATTCTCTCTATTCTTTTCCCTTCTTCTTTTTTCTTTACACTGGTATATCATGTGTAAGTGTAGAACTTCAAAATCACTGTAGGAAAGAAGGCAACTGCTGCCTCAATATAAAAATGCATAATAGAAACTGACGCTGTGACATTACAAAGTGGCATTTGACATAGCCAAAGAACATAACAAACACTACTAACCAGCACATAATAACGCCATTCTGTAACATCGGTAGCAAGCAGAATGATTCTATTTAGCAACCTCTTGTTGGGAGACACAGTAAGCCCACCATCATAAGAACCTTCCTCCAATCTTGGGCCAATGATGAGGAGTTGATACAAGAGATCCAGCATACGGAAGAGAGGTCAGTAGAATAGGGAACACCACAGTCCACAGCCACTGTACCAAAAATTATATCCATTCCAGAAATTACAGCAACTGATCACCGTAACTGTAAATACACTGATTGATTTTCCATACTTCAAGTCATTATAAGTTTAATCTTAAGAGGGAAAAGTCTGATGTACCATGTGGTCTCCTCTGGTGCCATATACGTGCAGCACTGATGAGACATCTCAGAAGCCCCTTTTCGAATGGCATCGACATACACCAACATATATAAACTCTTAATTATGTCGCTAAGTAAGATGGAAGTGGCAGAAATGACTAATAATATGGACAAGTAAGACAAATTAAGAAGCAGTTAGACAAATTAAGGAGGAATTTTTTGTGGAATTCAGTAGCAGACTACCAGAAAGGAAGGTATTTAATTAAATGGTCACACCTGTGTAGATCTAAAAAGTAAAATGACTGGGGTATAATAAATTTAAAAAACTTTAGTGTTGTCCTTAAGTGTAAACTAATCTGGTAATTTTTTGCTAGAGATCTTCAACCTGAGTGGAAGGCACTGATTAACTCCAGGTACTGTCACAGGGGACCTGGAGCCATACTCAACTCCTCTTCTACATTTTGTTCCCCTCTGTGGAATTTTCTTAAGCAAGGCTTTCTTTTTTCAATTGTTTTACCTCAGTGGTGACTGGTAGTGGCTCTAACACTTTCTTCTGGAAACAAAACTGGTGTAATGGAAATCCACTTTATTCTGCCTTGCCTGATTTATATAGGATAGCTAGATTTAAAAAAGCTACCATCAAACAAACCATGGAGTATTTCAACAAAGATTTTGATAAATTGTTTGTTGTAAACATTAGTTTGACTGGTAGAGGCAGGGTGCTTCAGGAACAGTTGGATAAACTGGTTGAAATACTACAATCACTATCTTTGGATAATGCAGATGATATTTGCATCTGACTACCTCCATCTAATCACCCTTTCTCAGTTAAGGCAGCATACAATATTTTAAATGATGGGGGAGTCCGAAACAGGTTTTTCAAGTGCATTTGGGCTACTGTCACCCCCTTAAAAGTTAAGTTATTTGCTTG
>JAMKQA010252704.1:0-21988 GCA_024699735.1 Posidonia australis
AGTTTTCGGTGCAGGAATTGGAGTTTCTAGCCGCGCATCGAGATCCTAGAGGTGAGCCTTAGTTACAGTCCTTTTGTTCTGTAATTTGTGTAATTAGGCTTGTGATACTGTATTTTGGTAACGTGCCCGGGTTCGGGGCGTTACAGCAGGTGACAACGCAAACACTCCTCCCAAGTCTCTTGCAACAGGGGTGCTCAAAACTTTGGTAGTTATTTGCATAGCCTCGAAAAGATACAATAAATGTAGTTCCCAATATGGGCCAATCAAAGAATAGAGAAAACACACTTTTTATTGGGATTTTTGAAAAGCACCCAAGGACTTGTGGTTCTGGTCCCTACGATAGAAGCCGATCACCTCACACCACAATCCTTGGGCCAGTTATAACAAAGAAAATAGGAGGAATTTTGAAAACAATAACTCTGTTCAGAAGCATAATACACGAGGCCTAGGGCATTTATTGTTAATGTCGAGAAAAAGTCGTTCAATGTTGAACACCTAGAAAAAGGCATTTAGCACTCATTAACAGATATTTTTCAGAAAAACAATGATTTTTATTTCAACCACCTCTACTCACGAAAATCAGAAGCGAAGGGAGAGGTGATTGTCGGAATTTTAACACATTGAAAACCTTAAATCACTACAAGAACTACAGTACCTCAAAACGCTATGAGGAATTTCACCGTAGTTCTAAAATCTACAAGATGGAGAAGGGAAAATGCAAGGAAAAAGATGAAGAAGAGAGGGAGGAATGCTCACCTAGCATGGGGGGCACTAGTGGCCGTCTCACTGTTATCGCTAGACTGTGGATACGGGATTTTCTCATGGAGGAGGCGGAGCATGAGGTTTTACGTGCTTTTATGCATTTCGCCACCTTGCTTATGTCCCTTGAATTTTATCTTGATTTCTTCCATCCATGTAGGTTGTAATCAAGTTGTGATCCCACTCTCGGTTCACTTTCGTTGGCCCTCGATATGCCTTGGGGAGATTCCGTTTTGGTTGTGAGTTCAACTACCTTAAGACAATGACAACATTGCCTAAGAGTGCCTATGCTTCATGAGCTTCTCTTTCCTTCACCTTTTCCTTGCAAGACAAGGAATAAAAAATGCGGATTAGAAGGCTGCAATAAGTGATTTAAGGAGGCAAATTACAGACATATAATGAAATAAAAAATACTCACCCGAGGGGTTTTCAATCCCCCCGGTTGCGAGTAACGTAAAGGCCTATCTATTGATGCGGTAAAAACAAAGTATAATATGCAAAGCTTACAAATGAAAAAACCCACTTTTGAGTTATGAAGGATGTAGAATGCCGTGTGAGGCGATCGAATTTAGTGAACTTGTACCTGAAGCTCCTTGCCTCTCCTTAGCTTCTCTAGGTGATCTCGCCTCCTTAGGAATTTTCTTTATGATTTTGGGGTAGTTTCTGATGATTTTTCTGATGCCTCCTTGATGCCAGGGGTGCTCACCTATTTATAGGTGAATGGACTAGGCCTTGGATAGCTAAACTTTCAAAGAATGAAGTTTAGGCAAGGAATTTCCATCTTTGGGGTGTTGAATGCCTAAACCACGGAGTTCTACGTAAGTTTCACAAAAAGGGTAGTTCTATACCCTTCTGACGTCACTGCCAACTTGGAGTGGATAATCCTTCAATAAAATTTGATTTGGTTGTAATTGAGCCCACAGGAAATCAATGGATGTCTAAACAGGGTAAGGATTCAAAATTCGAATTCCACCAATAAGGAAAGAAAGCTGACGTGGAGAGCCTAGATTGCAAGTGTAGAAGGCCTGTTCTTGAGCGTCCATCGTAGAACGACCCAGATCAAACGTTCTACGCAACTAGCCAGCAAACTTACCTAATTTGTTTCAAAGATTTGCGGCCTGAGATTGATGGAAATGATAGATACCGCTATCCTTCGAAAAGGGAAAGTATCTACGCTGGCATCTGACAATGATCCAAGTCCACATAAGGCAAATGGTCCAGAAGAGGAAGGAAATCGATAGGGCCTCATAAAACACTTGTTTTGGAATGTTTAACGTAGAACACCCATTTCTTGGCGTTCAATGTAAAACGACACAAATTGGGCATTCTATACAATGAACAGGCACATGAGACTCAATATCGAGGGAATAGGGTCCTAAAATGGGGTATGCTCTATGCTAATGCAATGCTACTCTATGGGGGTTGGGGAATGTCAAAATAGGATATCTACAAGTATAACAAACTTGTCTACCGAGATGCAGTCAGTGACAGTCCACAAGGCAAGATAAAGAACTTGTCAATTGAGAAACAGTTGGTTGTAGTCTAGAAAGATAGGAAAAGGAACTAGTCAACCAAGAAGTAGTCAGTTACAATCCGCAAGGATAGGGTAAAGAACTTATCAATTGAGAAGCAATCAGTGTCAGTCCACAAGGACAGGATAACGAACTCATCAATAGAGAAGCAGTTTGTGACAGTTCGCATAGCAGGATAACAAACTTATTAACCGAGATGCAATCAGTGATAGTTCACTACAACAAGATAACAAACTTGTCAATCGAGAAGCGATCGATGACTGTTCGCAAAGACAAGATATCGTACTTGACAACCAAGAAGCGATTTGTGGTATTCAACAAGGTAGGGTAACAAACTTGTCAACTAGGAAGCGCTAGGTGACAGTTCTCAAAGTAGGATAACGAACTTGTCAACCAAGAAGTGGTTGATTACAGTCTGCAAGAACAGGATAAAGAACTTGTCAACCGAGATGCGATCGATGATAGTCCACAAGGACTGGATAACAAACTCGTCAGTCGATAAGCTGTTAGTGGTAGTTCGCAAAACTAGAAAACAAACTTGTTGACAAAGAAGCGATCGGTGATAGTTCAATAGGACAGGATAACAAACTTGTCAACCGAGAAGCGGACAGTGATAGTTCATAAAGATAGGTTATCGAACTTGACAACCAAGAAGAGGTCAAAGGAAGTCCGCAGGGCATGGTTATGACCTTGTCAATCGAGAAGAGGTCAAAAATAGTTTGCAAGGATAGGATAACGAACTTGTCAAACAAGAGGCGGTCGATGACAATTCACAAATACAGGATAACAAACTTGTCAACCGAGAAGCAGTCGGTAATAGTCAGCAAGGATAGTATAAAAAACTTGTTTACCGAAAAGCAATCAGTGACAGTCCACAAGGTAGGATAACGAACTTGTTAATTGAGAAGCGATCGGTGGTAGTTTGGAAGGACAGGATAACGAACTAGTCAACCAAGAAGTGGTCGATTACAATGTCCACATGGACAAGATAAAAAACTTGTCAACCGAGAAGCGGTTGATGATAATCCACAAGGACAAAATAACAAACTTTGACTGAGAAAAGTCAATGACTGTTCGCAAAGTAGGATAATGAACTTGTCAACCGTGAAGCAATCGATGATAGTTTGCTAGGACAGGATAATGATCATGTCAAACGAGTAGCATTCTATGACCGAGAAGTAGTTGATGACAATTTGCAAAGTTGAATAATAAATTTGTCAACCAAGAAGTGGTCGATGACATTTCACACGGAAAGGATAACAAACTTGTCAACCGACAAGCAGTCAGTGATAGCTTCATATGATAGGGTAACGAACTTGAAAATTGGAAAGCAGTTAGTGATAGTCCACAAGGTAGGGTAACGAACTTGTCTACCAAGAAGCAGTCAACGACAGTTCACATTGCAAGATCTTGTCAACCGAGTAGCAGTCGATGACGATTTGCAAGACAGGATAACAAACATGTCAACCAAGAAGCAATTGGTGATAGTCCACAAAGGCAGGATAACAAACTTGTCAACCGAGAAGTGGTCAGTGATAGTCTACAAGGACAGGATAACAAACATGTTAATCAAACGGTGGTCGGTGACAATTTGCAAAGATAGGATAACAAACTTGTTAACTGAGAAGCGATCAGTGGTAGTCCGCTAGGATAGTATAACGATCTTGTCTATCGAGAAGCGATTGATGACAATCCGCGAGGCAGGATAACGAACTTGTCAACTAAGAAGCGGTCGGTGAAAGTCCAAGAGGACAAGATAACGAACATGTCAACTAAGAAGTGGTCGGTGACAGTCCAAGAGGATAGGATTAGGAACTAGTCAACTAAGAAGTGGTCAGTTACAGTCCACAAGGACAAGATCACGAATTTGTCAACCGCAAAGTGATCAATGACAATCCACAAGGACAGGACAATGAACTCATCGACTAAGAAAAGTCAGTGACCGTTTGCAAAGTAGGATAACGAACTTGTCAACTATGATGCGATCGATGATAGTTCGCTAGGATAGGATAATGATCTTGTCAAATAAGTAGCATTTGGTGATAGTTCCCAAAGACTTGTCAACCGACAAGCAATATAGGAATTTTCACAAGGAAAGGATCACGAGCTTGTGAACGAAGAAGTGGTCGGTGACAGTTTGCATGGATAGGATAACGAACTAGTCAACCAAGAAGCGATCAATGACAATCTGCTAGGGAGGATAATGAACTTGTCAACCATGAAGATGTCGATGACATTCTACAAGGACAGGATAACGAACGTGTCAATTGAGAGGTAGTCGGTGACAGTTCGCAAGGATTGGATAATGAACTTGTTAACCAAGAAGCAATCAGTGATAGTCCACAAGGATACGATATCGAACTTGTCAAACGAGAAGTAATTGGTGACAATCTGCAAAGCAAGATAACAAACTTATCAACCCAAAAGTAGACAACGACAATGCACAAGGATAGGATAACAAACATGTCAACTGATAAGCAGTTAGTGACAATTCACAAAGTAGGATAACGAACTTGTCAATCGAGAAGTTGTCGGTGATAGATCGCAAGGCAGGATATTGAACTTGTCAATCGAGAAGCGGTTGGTTATAGTTAGCAAGGGCAGGATAACGAACACGACAACTGAGAAGCAATCGATGACAGTTCGCAAAGTAGGATAATGAACTGGTCATCCAAGAAGCGATCAGTGATAGTTCGCATGGACAGGATAATGGACTTGTCAACCGAGAAGCAGTTAATAGCAATTCGCAAAGCAGGATAATGAACAAGTCTGTTGAGAATTTGTTGGAGACTGTCCGCTTGGATAGGAGAATGAACTTGTCGACCGAGAAGTGATTGGTGATAGTCCACAAGGTAGGATAACGAACTTGACAATCAAGAAGTGGTCGGTGACAGTCCGCAAGGACAGGATAAAGAACTAATCAATCGAGAAGTAGTCGGTGACTGTTCGCAAAGACAGGTTAACAAACTTATCTACCGAGTAGCGGTCGGTAACAGTTCACAAGAACAGGATAACAAACTTGTCTATCGAGAAGTAGTTGGTGATTGTCCACAAGGATAGGATAACAAACTTGTCGACTGAGAAGCGGTCAGTGACAGTTCGTAAAGTAGGATAAATAACTTGTCAACCCAGAAGTGGTCAGTGACAATTCATAAGGTAGAATAATGAACTTGTCAACCAAGAAACAGTCAGTGATAGTTTGCAAATCTAGATAACAAAAATGTCAACTGAGAAGCGGTCGTTGACTGTAATGCCCCAAACCTAGGTATGTTACCAAAAACACAATATCATAAGCAAATTATACTAATTACAGCAATAATTAAATGACTGTAACAAAGGCTCACCTCCAGGAAATGATGTGCTGCTAGTGGCTCCTACTCTGGCATTGAAACTAGACTGCACCCCAACCTATACCGGAAAACCAAACAAGCACACGTGAGTGACATCTAAGTCACCCAATATGTGCCCCAAACATGCACACAACAAAACTCGACAAAACTACAAAACACAACATTTAATTTACAAAACATGATTTTCTTTTGAAATTCCAATTTAAAACATCATTACCTTTTTCCTTTAAAATCACTTGGGAATCTGTTCCTAAAACCATTCTCTTTTCAAAAGTTCACATTCCTTTTTCATTTAAAACATTTGAAAATACATTTCCAAAACCACGCTTTTTTCCAAAACTTGTATTTCTTTCCTTTTATACTTTTTTTAAAACCATTCTCATATCTCTAGAAAACCATATTCTCGACCAGGTCTAGCCTAAAGTATCATGCCTCACAGGGCCCGAAACCAAAACCACAAACATGGACTGGTAACTGGTTAAAACAACAATTCTTGTTTATTTCTAGGATTTCAAGACTAATTACAAGTCCAATCCTAGTGAAACCATACCTTTTCATTTTCACAAGCCACACACTTTTCTTAATTACTTTCCACTTTTCTTATTGATGTTACCTTGATCAGGGGTAACCAGACACATAAGTAGTAGGTGAGGACAACATTTTCCCTACCTCCCTACACTGCCACGGTGAAGTTCCTCACGCGAGTGGACACCGCCTCGGCCAACCGGCCTCAATTTCTTTTCATATGCACGGGGATACATCTTTTTTTGACGTCCCATTGGTGACTCGAACACCTGATTCATATACCATGCTTAGCCTACACCGTCTCAAGCTCGGTGACCACAGTCGTATCTGACAATTAATATCTTATCCATTTACCGACACCAACCCCTCGTGGCCCCACTCAGGCAACCACGATCATGTCTAAAAATTGATTTCTTTGGAGTATCATTCTCCTACCATATTACCGACACCAACCCCTCGTGGTTCTACAACACATTATTAGTATTTTATTTTCAAAAACTCTTAAGTTTTCCCTTTAAAACCATTTCCATCTCATTCTTTTGTCGCAGGAATCTTTTCCATGAAACACATGACCCTCCACTAGGGTCCCAACCCAAAATCAAGTATTTAAAACCACAAAATTTTTCTCATGCCCAACAACCATATTAAATCACACATTTAATCACTTTTATTCATTTTTAGGGATTCAAGCCCAAAACCATAACCAAAATCATTTATTTGGATTCTATATTCCTCCATGACATTTACATGAGGAAAATACCATTAACACATACCCATTATCCATTTAAACTTATTTATTTTTATTTATTATACACATTTATCCATATGGGCCAAGGAACAAAATCGGCAGACCAAAATCTGGTTCGGTATATCGAAAATCCCTGCTTCAGTATACCGAAGCCTCCTGTTTTGGTCGATCGAGTGTTTTCGATCTACTGAAACCAGGTATCCTAGCGTAATCTGATAGGAATTTGGTATGCCGAACCCAGTTCGGCATGTCGAAATCCCCATGCTTAGCACAGCTCCCCTGTTCTAACCCAAACATTTCGTCGAAAATGGGGACCTCTGGCGGACCCCTCAAACACACATCATAAAACATGAATAAAACATAGAGTGAAGAACTTTGAGTCTACTTCAAAACTCCTCAAACCAATCATCATTCCATTCATCAAACTATTCATACAAAAATCATAAAGGGGTAAAGCTCGTTATGAATCACTGTAGCACATATTTCATTTTTGACCAAAACTCATGAAATCCATGCAATCCTAGCATGATCTCTACATAAACACATCATACAATCCATTCCACACACCTTTACCATTTTTTCATGATTTATCATGTTTTATTCATCATTTTCTTGTATTTTGCTCATTAAGCTAAAATTGCATAATGAGAGAGGGAGAGGGGTCACGTACCTCAGGTGGCACTCCAGTGGCCTCCCTCGCACTCCAGCAAACTTCCCAGTGCCCTGGCGAAGCTCTTTCCATCGGCGATCCACGTGAGAAAACACTCCTCCTCCGGCTCGTGCATCGCTCCTTCTTCCTCTTTCTCTCTTGGTTTCCTCCCTCCGCTTCCTCCTTCCTCTTTATCTCCTCCTCCTCCCACATCACGTCGCCACCCATCCCATCAACCTCGTGTCGGAGGGGACGGGGAGGCACGAGCTTCTGCTCTATGGTGGCACGGGTGGTGAGAAGAAGAAGAAAGGAGACGAAGAAGGTGAGATATCGTGAGGGAGAAAGAGAAAAAGGAAAGAAAGAAAAGAAAAAAGATAGGCACGCAAACCGAGATGACTGTGCATCCTCAAACCGAACTCCACATTGGTCCCATTACACAAATAGGTGCACATAAAGCCAACCAAATCCTCACACATATAAAAAACAATAGATTATCCATTAATAAACCATTTATACAATATTACAATTAATTACATGGTTTACAATTAAAAATAGATAATCAAGCCTAGATGTCACATTGACAATTCACAAAGAAGGATAACGAATTGGTCAACAGAGAAGTGGTTGGTAACAATTCGGAAAGAGAGGATAACGAACTTGCAAACTGAGAAGTGATCGATGGCATTTTGCAAAGATAGGATAACTAACCTATCAACTGAGGAGTGGTCAACGGCAATCCACAAGGATAGGATAACGAATTGGTCGACCAAGAAGCCATCAATTATAGTCCTCAAGGAGAGGATAACAAACTTGTCAATCGAGAAGCGTTCAGTGACTATTCACAAGGAATGGATAACAAACTCATAAACCAAGAAGCTATCAGTGATTGTTCATGGAGTAAGATAATGAACTTGCCAACCGAGAAGCGATCGATGATAGTTCACAAGGACAGGATAACGAACTTGTCAACAGAAAAGTGGTCAGTGATAGTTTGCAAAGATAGGATAACAAACTTATCAACCAAGAAGTAGTCGGTGATAGTTCGCAAAGACAGGATAACAAACTTGTCAACCGCGTAGTGGTCGGTGATAGTTCGTAAGGATAGGTTTAGTAACTCGTCAACTGAGAAGTAGTCCGTGACAGTTCACCAAGTAGGATAACAAACTTATTAACCAAGAAGTGGTAGACGATAGTTCGCAAGGACAAGATAACGAACATGTCAACTGAGAAGCAGTTGGTGATGGTTAGCAAGGGCAGGATAATGAACACATCAACCGAGAAGCAGTCAGTGAAAGTTCGCAAAGTAGGACAACAAACTTGTTATCCATGAAGTAGTTGGTGACAGTTCGCATGGGCATGATAATAGACTTGTCAACCGAGAAGCAGTCGGCAGCAATTCGCAAGCAGGATAACAAACATGTATACCTAGAAGTGGTCGATGACACTCCACTAGGATAGGATAATGAACTTGTCAACTGAAAAGCGATCGGTGATAGTCCACAAGGACAGGATAACGAAATTGTCAACAGAATAGCGGTCGATGATAGTTTGCAAAGACAGGTTAACGAACTAGTCAAACGAGTAGCAATCTGTGATAGTCTGTAAGAACCTGTTAAGTAACTCGTCAACCAAGAAGTAGTTGGTGATAGTTCGCAAAGTAGGATGACAAACTTGTCGACTGAGAAGTGGTCGGTGACATTTCTCAAAGAAAGGATAACGAACTTGTAAACCGACAAGTGATCAGTGATAGTTCCCAATGGCAAGATAACAAATTTGATAATCAAGAAGCGATCGGTGACAGTCTGCAAGGTAGGGTAACGAACTTGTCTACTGAGAAGCAGTTAATGACAATTCGCATTGCAAGATATCTAACTTGTCAACCGAGAAGTGGTCGGTGACAGTCCGCAAGGATAGGATAACAAACTTATCAACCAAGAAGTAGTTGGTGACAGTCCACATGGACAGGATAACGAACTTGTCAACCAAGAAGCGGTCAGTGATAGTTCACAAAGTAGGATTACAAATTAGTCAATTGAGAAGCGGTCGGTGATAGTCACAAAGTAAGATAACGAACTTGTCAACCAAGAAGCAGTTGGTGACAATCTATAAGGTAAGGTAAAGAACTTCTCAATCGAGAAGCAGTCGAAGACAGTGTGCAAGGGCAAGATAGCAAACTTGTCAACTGAGAGGCTGTCGGTGGCGGTTCCCAAAGACAGGATAACAAACATGTCAATCGAGAAGTAGTCGATGATGGTCCACAAGGACAGGGTAACGAAATTGTCAACAGAGAAACAGTCTATGAAAATCTACAATGCAAGATAACAAACTTATCAATCAAGAAGCGGTTAGCAACAGTTCACAAAGCAGGACAACGAACTTGTCAATCGAGGAGTGGTCAGTGATAGTTCACAAAGTTGGATAATGACTTCTCAATCGAGAAGTGATCAGTTATAGCCAGCACAAACAAGATGACAAAATTGTCAACTAGGAAGTGGTCAGTGATAGTTCATAAGGACTGGATAACGAACTTGTCATTCGAGCAACGATCAGTGATAGTTTTAAAGGATAGGATAGCAAACTTCTCAACTAAGAAGTGGTTGGTGACAGTTCACACATAACGAACTAGTCAACCAAGAAGTGATCGATGATAGTCCACAAGGCAAGATAACAAACTTATCAACAAAGAAGCGGTTGGTGACTGTTCGCAAAGCAAGAAAATGAACTTTTCTACAAAGAAGCGATCAGTGACAGTTCGCAAGGATAGGATAATGAACTTGTCAATCGAGAAGCAATCGGTGATAGTTCGCACAGACTGAATAACGAACTTGTCAACCGAAAAGCAATCAATGACAATCTACAAGGCAAGATAACGAACTTATCAACTAAGACGCGGTCGGTGATATTCTACAAGGATAGAATAACGAACATGTCAATCGAGAGACGGTCGGTGATAGTTTACAAGGCAGGGTAATGAACTTATCAACTGAGAAGCAATTTCCACAGTTCACAAGGACAGGATAATGAACTTATCAATCGAGAAGCTGTCGATGATAGTTTACAAGCATAGGATAAAAAACTCGTCAATCGAGATGCTATCGATGATGGTTTGCAAAGTTGGATAACGAACTTGTTAACTGAGAAGCTATCGGTGATAGTTCGCGAGGTTGGACAATGAACTTGTCAACCGAGAAGCGGTCAACAACAGTCAACTAGGACAAGATAATAAGCTTGTCAACCGAGAAGAGGTCAATGATAGTCTGCAAGGACAAGATAACGAACTCATTAACCGACAAGCATTCGATGACAGTTCACAAAGCAAGATAATGAACTTATTAACCAAGAAGCGGTCAGTGACTATTTGTAGGGATAAGACAAAGAACTAGTCAACCAAGATGCAATCAGTGGTAGTTTGCAAAGTTGGATAACAAACTTGTCTACTAAGAATAGGTCAGTAATAGTCCACAAGGACTGGATAACGAACTCATCAACTGAGAAGTTGTCGGTGATAGTTTGCAAAGTTGGATAACAAACTTGTCAACCGAAAAGCGGTCTATGATAGTTCGCAAGGATAGGATAACGAACTTGTCAATCAAGAAGTAGTCGGTGGCAGTTCACAAAGCCGGATAAAGAACTTATCTACCGAGAAGTAGTTGGTGACAGTCCGCATGGACAAGATAACGAACTTGTCAACCAAGAAGTGGTCGGTGACGATCCTCAAGGCAGGATAACAAACTTGTCAATCGAGAAGTGGTCGATGATAGTCCACATGGATAGGATAACGAGCTTGTCAACCGAGAAGTAGTTGATGATAGTTCGCAATGACAGGATAATGAACTTGACAATCGAGAAATGGTCTATGACAATTCGCAAGGACAGTTGTAACGCCCCGAACCCAGCACATTAACTAAATCATAGTACCATAAGCAAAATTACACTAATTACAGTAAAATTAAATAACTGTAACTAAGGCTCACTTCTAGGGAACAATGTGTGGCTAGAAGCTCCGACTCTAGCACCGGAACTCGACTGCACACAATCTGCACCCGAAAACCAAACAAGCAAGCGTGAGTAACATCTAAGTCACCCAGTATGCGCCCCAAACACAAAAACAACGAAATCCAGCGAAAAGCCAAAAACTCGACTTTTAACTTATAAAACATAGTTTTCTTTTTTTTTTTTGAAAATCCATTTAAGACATCATCATTTTTTTCTGAAATCACTTCGGAGTTTGTTCCCAGGGTTATACTCTTTTCAAAAGCTCACCTTTCCTTTTTCTTTTAAAATTTCTGGAAATCATTTCCAAATCCATGTTCCTTTTCAAAACTCATCTTTCTTCTTTATAGCTTGGAATTTCTTCCCAAAACTAAAACCACTTTCAAACTTATATCTTGAGAAACCGTGTTTCCAACAAGATCAAGCCTAAAACACAATGCCTCTCGGGCTCAAAACCAAATCATAAATACTGGCTGGTAACTGGCTAAAACAAAGTCATTATTTTATTCCAGGATTTTAGGACCATTCATAAGTCCAATCCCAGCCAAACCACATTTCTTTCCATTTCACAAAATCACATTCTTTTCTTATTCATTTCCACTTTTCATTACTAATGTTACCTTGATCAAGGGTAACCAGGCACACAAGCAGTAGGTGAGGACATCATTTCTCCTACCTCCCTGCACTGCCGCAGTGAAATTCCCCGTGCGGGATGCCATCGCCCCGACCAACCAGCCTCAATCTCTTTCATATATACACAGGGATACGTCTTTGTCAAACGTCCCATCGGTGACCCGAACAACTAGGTACAACGACCCAGGCTCAGCCTACACCATCGGTGACCTGAACAACTAGGTTCAATAACCTAGGCTCAGCCTACACCGTCACGAGCTTAGTGACTCGAACAACTAGGTTCAATGACCCAAGCTCAGCCTACACTGTCTCAAGCTCGGCAACCACAGTCATGTCTGGCAACTGGTTTCATTGGAGCCCCATACTCCTACCACGTTGTCGACACCAACCCCCATGGTTCCCTAACACATTATTAGTGTTTCATTTTCAAAACTCTTTAACCTTTCCTTTTCAAAACCATTTCCATTTCCATTCCTTTTCGTTGCAAGAATCCATTTCCATGCAACACCTGACCCTCCACTGGGGTCCCAACTCAATTTATTTAAAATCATGCTTTAAAAAATATAATTTGGGTCTCATGCCCAAAACCGCACACAATCAACCATTTATTCGTTTATAAGGTCTAAAACCCAAAACCATGCCCAAATCCACTTATTTGGGTTCCATATTCCTCCATGCCATTTACATGGGGAAAATATCATTAACACATGCTTCATATACCTTTTAAACCATTTGTCCTTCATTTTATATTCACATTTATGTATATTAGGGCCAGGGCAAAAGCGACAGACCGAAACCAGGTTCGATATACCGAAAATCCCTGATTTGGTATACCGAACATTTTCGGTATACCGAAAGTCCCTGATTCAGTCAACCGGATGATTTCAGCCTACCGAAACTAGGTATCCTGGCTTAATCTGTCAGGATTTAGGCATACTGAATTCAATTTGGCATACCGAATTTCCCGCAACCAGGGCATTCCCCTATTTCGGTTGACGAAATCGCCGGAAGTGGGAGCCTCTGTCGAACCCTCCAAACACACATCACAAATTACCAATAAATCATGGGGGTGTAGACCCTTGAGTCTACTTCAAAACCCCACAAACCATTCATGATTTCATCAACCACACAATCCACACGAAAATCACAAAGGAATGAGACTCAAAACTGCTACTGTAGCCTTCATCCCAAAATCTTGCATATTCCTACAAATTTCAATCCTAGAGCCGCATACCTCTTCTTGCGAGCCTCCTTGTACTTCGACACAGCCCCGGCGAAGCTCCCCTGTTGGCGAACCACATGGACAGCCCCCACCTCCTCCACGCACGTCGTTCTTCCTCTCCCTCTTCCTTCTCGCGTCGCAGCCCTCCCCTTCCACTTGCCTCTGCCTTTCTTTATCTCCTCCTCCTCTCGCATCACATCAGCCGCCCATCACGTCGGAGAAGACGAGAAGGCACGGGCCAACATCGTTGGTGGCACGGGCTAGTGGAGGAGGAAGAGGAAGAAGACAGGGTGAGGTGAGCTCGTGAGTGAGAAAAGGAGAAAAGAAAGAAAGAAAAGAGGAAGGAATGGGCACGCAAACCGAGGCGACTGTGTATCCTCAAATTGGACTCTACATTGGTCCCAAAGCACAAGCTGGTGCACAGAGAGCCAACCACAAGCCCACACATCCAAGAAACAACAAATTATCCATTAATAAACCATTTATACAATATTACAATTAA
The DNA here is from genome assembly GCA_024699735.1 of Posidonia australis. Taxonomy (NCBI): domain Eukaryota; kingdom Viridiplantae; phylum Streptophyta; class Magnoliopsida; order Alismatales; family Posidoniaceae; genus Posidonia; species Posidonia australis. The sequence continues at coordinate 13,914 of JAMKQA010252704.1, forward strand.
TTACATGGTTTACAATTAAAAATTGATAATCAGGCCCAAATGTCACAACAGTATAATGAACTTATTAACCAAGAAGTAGTCAGTGACAATCTGCATGGTAGGATAACGATTTTATTGATCGAGAAGAGGTCGGTGATAGTTCGCAAATCAGGATAACAAACACGTCAACCATGAAGCAGTCACTGACAGTTGACAAAGTCGAATAACAAACTTGTCAACCAAGAAACAATCGATGACAGTTCACAAAGATAGGACAATAAACTTGTCAACCGAGAGACAGTTGGTGACAGTTTGTAAAGACAGGATAACAAACTTGTCAACTGAGAAGTAGTCGATGACAGTCTGCATGGATAGAATAACAAACTTGTCAACCAAGAAGTGGTCGGTTACTATCCGCAAGGACAGAATAACAAACTGGTCAATCAAGAAGTAGTCGGTGACAATTTGTAAGGACAAGTTAATTAACTCGTCAACCGAGAATTAGTTGGTGATAGTTCGCAAAGTAGGATAAAAAACTTATCAACCAAGAAGTGGTTGGTAACATTTCACAAGAAAAGGATAAAGAACTTGTCAATCAACAAACGATCGATGCCAGTTCCCAATGACTGGGTAACGAATTTGAAAATCGAGAAGCAGTCGGTGACAGTCTGCATGGAAGGGTAACAAACTTGTCTACCGAGAAGCAACCGGTGACAGTTTGCATTGCATGATAATGAATTTGTCAACCAAGAAGTGGTTAGTGACAGTCCGCAAGGACAGAATAATGAACTGGTCAATCAAGAAACGGTCGGTGACAGTTCACAAAGTAGAATAACGAACTTGTCAACCGAGAAGCGGTCGATGACAGTTCGCAAAGTAAGATAACGAACTTGTCAACCAGGAAGCAGTTGGTGACAATTCTCATGGAGAGGATAATGAACTTGCAAATCGAGAAGTGTCTAGTGACATTTCTCAAAGACAGGATAACTAACCTTTCAACTAAGAAGTGGTAGATGACAATCTACAAGGACAGGATATCAAACTAGTCAACCACAAAGCGGTCAATGACAGTCCACAAGGAAAGGATAACAGACTCATTAACCCAGAAGCTATCAGTGACTGTTCGTAAAGCTGGATAACAAACTTGCCAATGGAGAAGCGGTCGGTGACAGTTCGCAAGGACTGAATAACAAACTAGTCAACTGAGAAGCAATTGATGACAGTCGCTAAGATAGGATAATGAACTTGACAACCGAGAAGTTGTTTGTGATAGTCTACAAGGTAGTGTAAAGAATTTGTCAATCGAAAAACGATCGGAAATAGTGTGTAAGGACAAGGTAACGAACTTGTCAATCAATAGGTTGTCAGTGATAGTTCCCAAAGACAAGATAACAAACTTATCAACCGAGAAGCAGTTGGTGGCAGTCCATAAGGATAGGGTAACAAACTCGTCAACCGAGAAGCAGTCTATGACATTCTACAATGCAAGATTACGAACTTATCAACCAAGAAACGATCGACAACAGTTCACAAAGTAAGACAACGAACTTGTCAACCGGGAAGTGGTCGGTGACAGTTCGCAAAGTAGGATAACGACTTGTCAATCGGGAAGCAATCAGTTACAATCCGGCTAGACAGGATAAGAAAATTGTCAACAAAGAGTGGTTGGTGATAGTTCGTAAGGAAAGGATAATGAACTTGTCAACCGAGAAGTAGTAAGTTTCTGCTCGAAAGGATAAGATAACGAACTTCTCAATCAAGAAGCTGTCGATGACTGTACACAAAGACAACATAACGAACTTATCAGCTGAGAAGTGATTGGTGACAGTCTGCAAGGCAGGATAACAAATTTGTCAACTAAGAGGCAGTCGATGACAGTTTGCAAAGCAGGAAAACAAACATTTTTACCAAGAAGTGGTCAGTGACAGTTCGCAAGCATAGGATAACGAACTTGTCAACATAGAAGTGATCGGTGACAATTAACAAAGACTAAATAACGAACTTGTCAACCAAGAAGTGATCAATGATAGTATACAAGGATAGGATAACAACATGTCATCCGAGAGGTAGTCAATTATAGTTTGCAAAGCAGGATAATGAACTTATCAACCGAGAAGCAGTCGACGATAGTCCTCATGGATAGGATAACGAACTTGTCAACCAAGAAGCTATCATCAATAGTCCACAAGCACAAGATAACGAACTCGTCAACTGAGAAGCTATCGGTGACAGTTCGCAAAGCAGCATGACGAACATGTCAATCGAGAAGCAAACAATGACTGTAAGGACAGGATAACGAACTTGTTGACCAACAAGCAGTTGGTGATTGTCTGGAAGTATAGGATAACAAACTTGTCAACCGAGAAGCAGTCGATGACTATTCGCAAAGACAGGATAATGTACTTGTCAATCGAGAAGCGATCGGTAACAGTCTGCAAGGACCGAATAACGAACTTGTCAACCGAGAAGCGGTCAATGATAGTTCGTAAATCAAGATAACAAACATGTCTACCATGAAGCGGTCAGTGACAGTTCACAAAGCTAGATAACGAACTTATCATCGAGAAGCAGTCAGTTGGCAAGTCATATCTTGTCATGCCCCCTTTCTTTTTGGGCAGGTAACCCTAACTACTCGAATGACACTTGTCAAGCTGTCTGGCATTCTTACTGGTAGGTCCCATCAATTTGCCATGTCCCTAACTATTTGGTTGACGAGTCAGACAACTTATCAAGCCTCCTTCGCTGATCGATGGACCCACTAGTCTTGTATAGTACCCTCCTGTGCAAGTTTGATGGCCTATCATATCCCTTGCCCAAGCTAGCCAGCCATCAACTTGTTGCTCAACTAGCATGACATAATCATCTACTTTAGCACGTTAGCATCTACACCAACATTCCAGCATTGGCATCAACATCACCAATGCATAGTTTGTGTTAGCGTTGCATTTCCAACATTCATATCAATGTCGCATAGAACTACGCATATTCCCCAGTAGAGCTCAGTAAACGCCAGCATCAACATTCAACATGCACCATATGTGCTAGCACACACCATTCACACACATCAACATGCATTATCCGCATCAACATGCATCATTAGCATCAGCAACACACTTGCATCAACATCTACATTTGGGCAGGGAGTCATGATCATTGATGTATCCGTCGAATAAATGACTCAATGCCAATAACAAACTCCACCCTCCCACATGCTTCAAGCGGGGTGTCTTATCAACCCTAAGCATCGATCTTGATCCTCTCGACCTCGCTTAGGGAGGGACATCTGTAGGCACCCTAATTTTGAGGCTACTTGTCGGTAGACTCTTTTGAAAGAGCTTTCCCTAGACATGATGGATCTAACCACTTTCCCCAAATCCATCTAGTGCCCCAAACCAACCCAACACTATAAGCCAATCCCTAAACACAAGCCCAAAGCCTATTGGTAGTTCGTGCAATCAAATACAAGCCTAGTAGTATAGTAGGTGCAACTTCTAGGTGCAATTAATTGCCGCAACAAGTAGTGCCTTGTATCAATTAAATTCAAAAGGACTAATCTATCTATTTACCTTACAGACATCAGTTTTTCTTACTTTTCAATGGCCACTAGCTATCTAGGCATGCACTCTGATATGGATGGACCATCTAGCCATTACACATGCATGCCACCCATGTAGATCTTCACTGAAAGCTCTTCAATTCCAAGCCTTCTAAACCCCTAGCACATCAACCCTTGCACTCTGCCATTTTGGCATACACAACACCCTTTTGCACTGGCAAGACACAACACGCTTTTGCACTGGCAAGACACAACACCCAAACCTAATAGAAGAGAGCACCCATTCCATCACCCAACACAGCCCGTGAGCACCCCATGTAGCCCAACATCCTCTCCAATTCCCAACCATGTCCTCTCCATGTATTCTCAATTGGTCAGTAAGTCCAAAACCTACCATATCCTTAGTCAATCTGTAAGTTTAAAACTTACCATATCCTTAGTCGATTGGTAAGTTCGAAACATACCACAGCCTATCACCCCCTTCATGACCCTTTCTATCCTCGGGCTAGTATCTCAATCTATTCAGATGGCATCCATCAATTGTCTCTTGAGCTAGTACCCTGAACTACCTGCACAACAACTATCATTTGTATCTGCTTAACAAGTCTGATACCATGCATCCCAAGCTATTCAGATGGCATCATCTTTTTCTTTGAGCTGGTACCCAAACTACTCGGATGACAACCTTCAACTATCTACTGGGTGGATCCCATGACTTGCCATGCCTCCCACTCTTTTGGCTAGTAGTCCTAATTACCTAGTTGACAATTGTTAAACTGTTTAGAGTTAGTCAGCAAGCCTCATTAGTCTTGCCATGCCCCGTGTCTTGCATCCCTAAGCTGGTAGTCCTAACTACCCAGTTGACAATTGTCAAACTGTTCAACATCGAGCTCGTAGCCCTAACTACTCGATTGACAATCATCAAACTATCCAAGCTGGTTAACAACCATCAAACTGTCTGACGTCCTAGCTGGCAAGAATGATTGACTTGTCATGCCCCTCTTCTCCTCAAGTAGATAACCCTAACTATCCAGTCGATGAGTGCATCAACTTATCATGCCCCTTTTGTCGATCAGCAAGCTCAGTAGTCTTGTTTCGTGCCCCTCTTTGCACCAGTTCAATAGCTTCTCCTGCCCATTAAGAGCCAATTATTCATCAACTTGTTACCTAACATCACATTGCATCAATCATCAGTGTGCATCATCATTAGCATGCTTCATTAGCATCACATGCATCAATCATAGGTATCATTTCTATACCAGCATTGCATACATTATACTAGATTTCCATCCAAAACTATCATCATCCTTACATCCAACATTCGCATCAGCATTGTACGGAGCTGCACTATAAACACCCTAGTTTTGTAGTCTCTTGTTGGCAGATTCCTCTAGAAGGACATGCTCCTATCATGGTGAGCTCAACCACTTCTCCAAAACCAGCCCAAGATCTCAAGTTCACTCAAACCCTAGGCCTCACCATACCACAAATTCCAGAACCTTTGCATAGTCCCAAATTTCCAAGGAGCATGCCCAAGATCCAGTAAGCAAGCCCAGCAATAGGCCTAGCGCTAATCAACAATGTGATCCACAAGCGTACTTTACCAATGGTACCAATTAGCATAACTAAGTCACATAGCTATCTAGTGCAAAGAGTTGGTGAAGTGTCCTATGTCAAATTAATTCTAACAAACGGATTCAGTGGTCCTTCTACATGATGGATCACTCAATTCTTCAACCCCATTGGCTTAAATAGATTTGAGCATGCACCATAATATTATAGGACCATCACAACCCTATTTCATTGCTAAAATGCCCATTTTATCCCCTATAACCAATCTTAACCAATCTTTTCAAAACAATTATGCATCAATTGCTCATATTTGACACAATTCCCTATATAACTGCCTAGCTCCTACGTGAGTGCCTTCCTCTAGCTAGCCCTTCTCTCTTGGTCCATCAACATTCTCTCGACTCTCTTGTTCTCACCTTCCTGCATTGCCTCCCCTGTTTGCAACCACTACCTAGTCACTGCATCCACTTAAGCACTGGGAGAGCACCCTTGAGTAGCCCTTTGCACCACCAATTGAGACTCACCTCACCACCCTTCGTTAGCCCCTACAAGTATGCATGAGCAAGCCCACTGACCAAGCACAGCCCACTGTCATCAGCCACTAGATGTCAGCCATCATCAACCTAATTTCGGAGACTAACTACCTGCCCTGCCAAATGCGAGCAAACACCACTATAGGTAAGCCTATCTCCCTTTTGGCGTAGCCTCGTTGATGAGTGGCCTTCGCTCTTGTTTGTTTTGTCTGCATTTTCGACCATTTTTCTCATAGGAGTTTTCCTTTCCACCATTGTGCATGCACCTGTGACGTGTTCATGGCTTCAAGTGAGGCCTATGGCTGTTGAACTCAAACAGGCCTCGTCACCACATTCTTCCCCTTGTTCCCATTCTCTGTGTTGCTATCCCAATGCCCACAAGCTCGCTTCGCTAGCCAACCACCACGTCAATGAGGGTGGGCATATGAATAGTGAGCCGAGTGGATGAGGCATGTTTTCCTAGTTTTCTACCGTGCATTACATCTACTCAGCATTCCCTTGCTTCCCCCCCTCCTGGTCGTCTTACCTCTCCGTCGTGTTATAGAGTTCACTAACCTTCACCAAGGCTAGGAAACCCAACGCAGAGCTACTGTACATAGAAAAAGGTGGGGAGGATCATCCCATGCATCTCATCATGCTTTTGTTGCTTTACTGTATTCTCTACTATGCATACATGCTTCATTAATGTTTGCATGATTTAAATTGATGGTTTCCCACTGAAATTCTTGCAATGAAGTTGTTGTCTGGAACTATAAAACTTGGGGCATGACTTCTTAGTGAATTGATCTAGCACAATCATTCAGCTTGATCACTGAGCACGACCATCCAACAAAGTTCACTGGTGTGAAAACCCAGATTCAGAATACGAATAGTATATGTAACCATGTCGTCGAGAATGGCAAAAATATACCAAAGTCGGTAAGATTACGGCAAAAATAAAATATATGCAAATGCAGGAGTCACCACCTAGTCTATTCAAATGGAAGACGAGGAAAACCATATAAAACATGAAAATCACTAAAACAATGGAAAAGGTCTTGAACTAGAAAAATGGGTAAGGATCCCTATTACGTACGAGGAAGGTGTTAGGCACCCTCGTACGCCCGAATAAATCGGTCTTCTATTGGTTTCTCTTTTGCTTATGAAATGTCGGCTTTTCAGCCTTTGCTATACGCCCAAGGGTGATATGCCATGCCATGCTTATGTGTGGTGTCTAAAATATAGGTGCATGATGTGTAGGGGTGTGTCCTAATGCTCAAAAATATCGCTTGTTTCGCGGGACAAGTATTGATGCAAGAATATTGCATAATAAGATCAAAGATCTAGAATCTCGAGTGAGTTTTCATCCTTGCATTGCTATATGCCTAATGCAAACTAAACATGCATGGAAATAGTTGAAAATAGAGTTGTGCCTTCCTAATACATCAAGGAAGAAAGCCAAAGACAACCTAGATGCAAATCGAGTCAGAAAAGCATGCAAAAACCATATAAAACCTGTTGTGTGCTGCTGAAAACAAGCCAATGTGCCTATTTGGTGCGCCAGACTAGTGCTCCAGTCTGGTGCGCCACCTATGTGCGCCTAGGTGGGCCAGGAAGATTTGCTGAGTGAAAATAGAAAACTATGCAATGCCAAATCACAAAAGAAAGCATTTTGGAAAAGGAAGCAATGTAAAATCCTTTGTAATGCACGAAAATCTTGCCTAAAAAGCAAAAGAAGTGCACATACAACATCTATGGACCTTGTGCTCAAGGGCTAGTAGCCTCACATAAGATCCTACCTATCTTATGCTAAGTGAGAAAACAAAACAAGATTCAGTCATGACATTGGATCATGGGCTGATGCATAAAATCTCCATGTAGGAGTAAGGTGCAAATAGCCTACCAAATTTCTGTCCAAGACTGAATATGCAAAGGGAAAAATGTAATTGGAAAATGATCTGGTTTAAAACTGAAAACATGCATGTAAAATCATGGTATATCAGAGAACAATAGATAAAACTATCAAGCTCAAAGTCCTTCGGAAAGCCATCCAAACAAAGATGCCAATGTGAGTGCTTTGCTCTCTGACCATTCTGATGCACCTGCTTAGTGCGTCAGAGTGGTGCTCTGGTTTGGTGCGCCTGAGTGGTGCGCCCCAGAGAATCTGGATTAGACTGCAATCTGATCTAGAATCTGACCCAGAGAAGAGATGGGTGATTTTATTAATGCCAATCAGTTTATGTCAATGATAAAAACTAAAAAAAAGATGTGATGCAAGTGAGCAAAACGGATCTTATCATGATGTGACTCAAAAAAGCATGATAAATTGTAAGTTCATGTTCAAAATGTTTATGTAATATTCTAAAAGGATATACATGAGAAAACAAGTTTTACAGAACACGCAAGTGGTGAATACATCAAGATCATCTCTGTTGCATTTTTTAGCACATATACAT
>JAMKQA010252705.1:0-17850 GCA_024699735.1 Posidonia australis
CTTGTACAACTCGTACTCACAGAACCTTACTGGAATACAACTCTGAGGATTACAACTCAGACACAGAGAACAGGAATCTCTATCTTCTCTCTTTTTCTTCTATCATAAAACACAGACCCTCCTCCTCCTTATATAGCATTGGAGGAGGAAGAAGAGGTGCAGATGTGCGGATGCATCCCCGCGCGGAGCAGACACGACGGGGAGAGAAGCGCTGCTGGGAGCAGGCGCGACAGCAGGGAAGAGAGGCGCTGCTGGGAGCGGGCGCGACGGCAATGGAGAAGCACGCGCGGTTCCGGGCAGTCGAGACTGCAGGGGAGATGCTCGCGCGGTTCTGGGGAGTCGCGACGGCAGGGGAGACGTCGGGCGGTTCTGGGGAAGGCGTGCGGTCCCTTCCGCGACCCATCGGAGCAGGAGCGTCGCTGGGGGAGAGTCGCGAGGTTCCGGGGGAGGCACGCAGTTCCGGAGCAGGCGCGCGGTTCCTTCGCAGGAGCGGAGGCTGTCTTCCAACGATCAGGAGATGCGGGTGAAGACCTGCGACTTGGAACAGGGCATATAAACTCATGATTTTTTTTTTTAATTTATTTATCAACGCATATTCAAGTCATTATCTACATCCTTCTCTATCAAGAACCTTCACTCGTCGCCACCTCACCCAGCACTTGTCGACGTCAGTCTGTCGTCGCTTGCCCACTGTCGCCAACCTTCCTCCTTGTCCTCCCCATTGCTTACGCTGTCAGGGCCTATTGCTTGCAGTTTCAGTCGGTAGGGATGTGCGTTGGTAGTAGCCCTGCAATCGTTCGACAGGTCGCTGTCACACTCTAGGCCACACAGCCTCCTCGCTGCCAGCTCTTTTCCAGCTGTGTGATTGGTCGACCTTCTTTTCTTTGTCACCTGGCCTCGGTCATCTTCTTTTTTCTGCTCACGACTTTAAGGACGTGATACCGGCAATCTAAAGGTGATCTAAACCCCCTTCTATGGTAAAACCTACTCCTCTTCCCCAGGCATCGTTAGATCTCTCTCCGAACATGGATTAGTGTGTCCTTATTCATGTAATGTGGTAGTGCCTTTCTTTGGTAGGACCCACCTTGTTATCGTTTATATGACCTTGTGTTGAGGTATTGGTAGCGTATTCTCGCTACTTGTTTGATGATTTGTCATTGTGTGTTTGTAGCTTAGGATTGTTCTTTCATTATGTCGCATCTTGCGACTAGTACCAGCTCCTCCTCTACACCTTCTCACGCATTTGGGAATCTTGAGACATTGTCTAAGTTGATCAGTCCTAACTTTGCTAATTGGAGTGTATCTTTTATCTTCCAGGTTAAATCCTAACGGAGGAAGCATCACCTTAATGATGATCCACCGACATCGACAGATCCCTCTTATGCTGATGATACTTTAGTTCGCACATGGCTAGCAAACAGTCTTTCTTAGGAGTGTTTTATTGTTATTCGTCATGATGAGATAGTAAAGGCAATTTGGGATCATTTGGTGTCTCTTTACTCTAAAGGTGCTAAGATTTCCAGGATTTATTTACTGTATAGCGATCTGTTTGTTCGATTGACTCAAGATATCACTTTTGAGGCTACATATAGGGAAGTTCAGTCTTTGGGTATGGAGTTTCTCCAACATTGATCTTTTTTTGACATTACCACCCAATAGAAGTACTTTAAAGAGTTGTTGGTTGTTTGTTATCTTTTGAGGTTACCTGCTGCATATGACAGGACTTGTTAACAGATTTTGGACAAATCCACTATTCCGAACTTGGCCTCTACAACGACTTGTTTGTCTATTGTGACACATTTGTTGGGTCGTTCTACTTTAGTTACTGCTTCACTTTCTAAGACCTTTGTCTATGCTACTGGACGTTGTTTGAGGGGTGTAGTCGTGGAGGTCGTTCGGGAGAACGTGGTGATTGTTGTCCTACTTGTACTCATTGCGGCAAGTTCAATTACCCAGTTGATCGATGTTATGTTAAGTTTCTTCATCTTCGCCTTCAGGCTCATGTTGGAGCTGTTGAGCTTGTCACTAGATCAGATTCTTAGTCTCGGACTTCAACACCATCTACTGACACGGGTTGTTTTCTCACTATAGCTGACATTAATGCTATTCTTGCTACTTTCAAGAGCTCTACTGCTGTAGCTTCTTCTTGTCCTTTAGTAGTGCCTACGTTGCTATTAAGGATAAGTAACTTATTGATCCTAATGTCACTAGTCATATGATCGGAGATATTACAGTCGTCTCGACTCTTGATAGACATACTCAGATTCCTCTAGTTTCAATTGCTAATGAGTCCTTTACTCTTGTATGTGGTTTAGAGGGAGTCATTACATCCTCTAACTTCACATTAAATGATGTTTATTATGTTTTAAACTTTCTTTGTAGCTTATTTTTTGTTAGTAGTATAACAAAGACCTTGAACTGCTGTGGTTTATTCTTTTCATCTCATTGTTATTTTCAAGACTTTCAAATAAAGAAGAGGATAGCTGTTGGGACTGAGCTTGGGGAATTATATTATATGGATGATAAGATTTCTCTTTTTGGTTTCATTGTTATGGTATTTTTGCTTCAGTGGTATCAATGTTTTGGTCATCCTCCTATTCGCGTTTTGCGTTAACTATTACCTTCTTTTTCTGCTGAGTCTGTTTTAGAGTGTGATGTTTGGTTGCTTGGTAAGCATCATCGTGTGTTTTTTCTTGCTAAAACTGAAAAAAGGAGCAATGCTTTATTTAGCTTGGTCCATTTAGACATGTAGGGTCCATTTCTTACTAAGTTTATTGATAGGAGGAATTTGTACTTTGTTACTTTTATTGATAATTTTCCCGATGTACTTGGGTTTACCTTTCAAAGGAACGATCTGGTGTTTGTAATGTTTTCAAGTCTTTTTATTATGAAATAAAAAATCAATTTGGCATCTCTTTGAAAATTCTTTGCACTAATAATGTTAAGGAATATGTGAGTCATAACTTGAGCTCTTTTTGTATTTCTTATGGTATTATTCATCAGACCAGTTGTACTTATACATTACAACAAAACAGTGTAGCAGAAAAGAAGAATTGCCATCTTTTTGCTGTTGCTCATATCTTATTGTACAAGATGAATGTACTTAAGTTATATTAGGGACATGCAATTCTTATCTCCTGTTTTTTGATAAACTGTATGCCAGTTTCCTTACTTTAGGGACAGACTCCTTTTTCCATTTTATATTTTGATTCATTATTATTTCCTCTTATCCCTTGGATTTTTGACTGTACTATATTTGTTCATGTCCATTCTCAAGGACATGACAAACTTGCTCTTCATGCAATCAAATGTGTCTACTAGAGTTTCTCCTACTCAGAAGGACTACCGTTGCATCGATCCGGTGACTTGATGTCAGTATATCTTAGCCGATGTCATGTTCTTTGAGTCTACTCTTTACTTCTCTGAGAGGGGTAATCTTCTTGTCTTAGATTCTATTTCTCAGTTGTGTGAGTCTGTTCCTTCTTTTTCCATTGTTCACTCACCGCCACCGCCACCGCCACCGCCACCGCCACTACCTCTGCCATCACCACCTTATCCTCCTATTGGCTATACTTATTATCGTCATCATTATACTCCTGTTCTCCTTACCTTTGATGCTCCGCTCTTGGATCTCAAGCCAGCATCTTTCCTTTTGGAAGGTTCACCACCTATAGCTGTTGATCTTCTTGATCTCTCAATTGCCTTCAGGAGAGAGATACGATTGTGTACTTAGCATTTTATTGCTAATGTTGTTTCTTATGATAGTTTGAGTTCTACTTGTAGTAGGTTTGTTTTTGCTTTATCGACTACTGCCATTCCTTAATCTTAAAGAGAGGCTATGACTATTCCACATTGGAAAATCACTATGGATGAGGAGATGTTTGCTCTACTTTCACGTGGGTCTTAGACTCTTGTTCCATCTTTCGTAGTTGCTGTGATTGTTGGGTGCAAATGGGTATTTGTGGTGAAATATTTATTAAATAAATAGGTTGCTAGATACAAAGTTCGATTTGTTGTCAAGAACTTTACTCAGACCAATGGTGTTGACTTCTTTGATACCTTCTTTCCAGTGGCTCGTATTAGCTGCATTTGGGTTTTGCTCTTGATTGCTGTCAGCAGAGATTGGTATATGCTCCAGCTTGATGTTAAAAATACATTCTTGTATGATGATTTGTAGAAATAGTCGGATATGTTGCTTAGGAAGCGTCTTAAGTTTGCAAACTCAAGAAGACTATCTATGACTTTAAACAAAACCCACTTGCTTGGTTTCATAAGTTCAGTCAAGTTATTAGTACCATTGGTTTTTACTGCAATCGTGTAGATCATTCTGTTTTTGTGAGAAAGAAAGATTCAGGTTTGGTAATCCTTGTCGTCTACGTTGATGACATTTTTCTCATAGTTAGTGATACTTATGGTATTGAGAAAATCAAAGTGTATCTGGGTAAACATTTTGTTACAAAGGTTATGGGGAAACGTCGTTATTTTCTTGACATTGAGATTATCAGTAGCTATAGAGATGTTTTGTGTCAGCGAAATGGACCTTCTTGAAGAGACTGGTTTATTGAGGACCAAGTCGGTCCAAACTCTTATGCCTGAAGGTGTTGCTCATCTCTTGAATGAGAATTCTCCATTGATTGATGATGTGTCTTAGTAGAAATGTTTAGTTGACAAACTCATTTATCTCACTGTCACGAAACTAGGCATAGTCTTTGCAGTTGGCATGGTGAGCCAGTTTACGCACAAACCTAGGTAATGTTACTTAAATGCAGGCATGAAAATACTTGAGTATATCAAAGGATCCCTTGGTATAGGTCTCTTACTTAAAAAAAACAGTCATCTTCTTATCGAGGCATATTTCGATGCTAGTTATGCAGATGATGGGGCTGACAGAAAGTCTACGTTAGGCTATTGTTCCTTTTTGAGAGGTAATCTTGTGATATGAAGGAGCAAGAAACAGAATATAATTTCTAAATTCAATGCATAAGTAGAGTATCATGGTACGACTCAAGCAACATGTGAGCTAAAGTAGTTAAGGAGTTTCTTGTCAGAGAGGACATATACTACTCTACTACCTATGTATTATGACAATCAGACTGCAATTCACATTATCAAGAATTCAGTGTTTCATGAGAGGATCAATCACATAGAGGTGGACTGCCACTTTATCAGAAAGAAGGTTCTCAATGGGTAAATTTGCACTACATTCATCTCATTAGACGAGGAGTTCACAAATATTTTTACTAAACTTCTCTTTATTACTTTTTTTGATATATATATATTAAACTGGGCATGATTAATATATATGCTTTAGTTTGAAAGGGAGTGTTGATGTTAAAGGGTTATATGGGTATTTCAGTGTAAATGGATCTTGAGATCCATATATATCTTATAATCCTATATGTGTCTTTTGCTCTAATCTCAATAAACAACAACACATTTTCTTCTTCTCCTTTGTTTCTAACATACAGTAAGCAGTACAATGCTAGAGTATTCTTTTCTAACAGACACTATTACTAAGAAATTCGATACTATGGTTCCGATTATTCCTCTCATTGGATCCTTCTCTAAAGCTAAATTTTGTAGTCTATCTGGGCATCCTATTAATAAGCCAATTTGGACCCATTTATTATTTATCGATTTGGTCGTATATGTGGAAATCTTTCTCATTATCACAGTGGATCCTCAAAAACTGAGTTTGTATTGAATGATGTATATACTTTGACTTTCATGTGCTAGAACTTTGGCCCGTATACATAAAACCACGGTATGTGCTTTTTTACAAAGATTAGGTTCAGGTTTTTTAGAAGAAGAAAAGGTTCTTTCTTTGGTCTTTTAAACCCTCTTTTTGGTCCTATAGAGAATGTATTTGGTATTTGGATATTATTTGTATCAATGACTTGGTGAATCATTTATGATTGTTCATGAGACAATGTAAGAAATGATCTAAAAATAAAAACGATGAAGAGATAAAAAAGTTTCGTTTATTTTTATTTTGAAATGCCTATGTGGTAGTGGTTAAATCCACTGAATGGTCTTCTCATATAGTTTTTTACAATCTAAGTTTTAGATGTATACGTAGGGAAAGTCGTGTGCAATGAAAAATCCAAGCATTGTTTCAGGAGGGGGTTTTTTCTTTGATTGTAATAAAGAAAATAATTATCTACTCCATCTGATGAGCTTAGGGTTCGAGTCTTGGCAACCTATATGGAAAATGGCAAATGACAAAGACATTATTAAGAAAGAAATAGGTTTTCCTGGACGAAATGAAGCATTTAATTCATGTAACAGAGAAAGATTTCCCATTCCTTAGCTGTAAAGATATGTGGCCATGAAAAAGAGGGATTAAGTGGAACAAAATTGATTGGATGGTAGTGTTGCGGAAACACTTGTTTATTCCATATTTTGGACGTTAGCTTCGTGGAACAATATGCTACTGCTGAAAAAGGGAAGAATTAAAATCTTAGGTCAAAACACTATGGATGATATGACTTGCCTAAACGAGAATTCTTGAACAATGAACAACGGGAGTCTACATCAAACAATATCTGTTTTTGAAGTTCAGAAGATACTTATACAGATATCATACTAATATGAAAACTACATATCTATATCTTCAAAAAATCGATACAGACACACAATTCATAAAAAGGGAATTGATACAGATAAAATCAGATATTAGTACAGATATGTACATTAAATAATGGATTAAACCTTCAATAAGATTTTTTTTAATTTATTGTATCATATGTTTATTTTATGTTATGTACTTTACCATGTGTAGAATGAAAGTATCATATATCAATTCCAACTAGATATGACAATAAATTAAACAACTTCATTTTCAAAGAGATGAAGTTTTCTATCCAAAGTTTCTCTATATTATGCACAAGTTATGGCCCTAAATTTCAATAATTTGATGGATTTTATGTAGTTTTTGATGTTTTATAGAGTTAGACACAAGTTTAACAATTTTAAAGACCATTCTATGATATTTTCGATACCTAACTGTAATTTTTTGAAACTTTTAAGGACTAAGAAGTAAGTGTTAGTGAATTTTGAGAATCAATTTGCACCCCTATTTGTTTCACATAGATGGATCATGACTACTTTTATTAGCAAAGCATGGAAATTAAGAGAATCAAACATCATTTTTTTTTGGTGAAGTTTATTGCTCTTTCCTTGCATCTTCAATCTGTAAATAGTATTATCTCTTAAACTTTTACTCAATGATTACTAGCTAATACATGTTCAGTATCATGGACATATTTTGATACTCTTTCTTAATCAAGTCTTCATGATTCTCAGGTTCTAGAGTCCAAAAAATTGATTAACTAGTTGTATCTGAGCATTATTATATTATTTTTGTTATATAGGGCAATCACATGTTCTTATATTACAATTATCAAGTACAAAAAATGGAACATGTAATATAATGTAGGTGACAAATATCGAATTTAATTTCACAATTTAGAGCACTAATTAAATTCTTCTAGCATACTAGAATGAAACATCCAAGGTTGCTTCAGTTGGAAAGTACCATTCTGCCAACCACATTACCTATGCATATTTTATGCGGGCCCATACCACTTATACTTACAGCACAACTGTCACCATTTGACAAGTAGGAAAAAAAATTTAACTCCATTTACCCCATATCTCTGAAGAGATAGATAGGGAGCATTTGGTTATTGTGAAATTTGAGCTATTATTAAGACAGGGAACGCCTTAACCATATCCAATGTATTATATTTGTGCTGGTTCATATTGATTAAGTAGATCGACATTTGATGATGGAAAGAATTTGAATTCAGCCTTTTATGGTTTCTTGGTACTACTGCATATTTAGATGTTTGGCATTTCATCTATGAAACTTCCATAGTTTTGTTAATGGTTCACAGTGACTCAACTGCCCTCAATGTCAATATATAAAATATATCTAGTGAAAGAAATACTCAAATGCCCCCCCCAAAAGGTTGGATTCTTATTACGAAAGTGCTCAGCAAGGTAAACTGTCGAGCTTGGGCTGGTGATGGACAGGACAGTTGTTTCTGTAGGTTGCATTTGGGAATTGGAAAAGCCTGATCATTTATTTGGCACAATCAATTTTTTGTTTTTTCTTTTATTTTCTCTGAGTACATCTTCTCCTTAGAATTTGTGCAGCTCGAATTCCATAAAAAAGGATCAGTCTTATCTTTCCGCCCCAAAAAAAAACACATCTCGCTTCAGATAAACATTTTAGTAGTGAATGATGCGAAGTGCTTATTTTGCAAGCAACCTCATTTTGCAAGCAATCTCTTCCATGCAAAATTTATATGCCTTTTTAAAGCATTATGTACAAGGGTGACAGTTTGTTGTTGTATATACTTGATGTGCTTTGCATGTCTGCACTTATTCTTCTTTTCCTAGTGTTTATTTTTATGTGGCACTGTGAACTGCTGCATGGAAGTTTATAGAATATCTTATTACTTCCTCTGGTTTTGAGCACATTTCTGGTTGTCTGCAGTTATACAACATTCTACATGGAGATGCCAAGGGTTGGGCGTCTAGGACTTATTCCTTTGTTAAGTCTTATTTTCCTGTCATGCATCCACTTGCAAAGAAGGTTCAACAGTGGAATAGATTTTTTGTGATATCTTGCTTGGTGGCTATTTTCATAGACCCATTGTTCTTCTTTGTTCTATCTGTGAATAAGGTATGTAGTCAATAATTGTCCACATGGAATTCTAGTTCAACAGTTCAGAATTTTTTAATGAAGTCCATTTGTAACTTTGTTGCTAGGACAAAACCAATGAAGGTGTCAAGAACTTGATATTTTAATTATCATTTCTATTTTGAACGAAACTTTTAGATTCTCCAAAACATAGAGAAGTTTACATCAGAAAAAAACTTTGTATATATTTAACATCTCCATTCCTATCAAGTCTCTATTTAACAATTAGATAATAGGATAGTTTTTACTTTCCTATGTTTGGTTTTTTGGAGATATTTGTGATAAATATAATAAATAGAAAAATGCCCATGTAGGTGCCTATAGGAGTATTTCCCATAGTGTGGTTGAATCATACACACATGGGATCTAGAAGAACATTGTTTTAACTTTAAATTTCATTTCAAGTTATGTAATAGCAATGTAATGGACAAATTTAAGAAATGTAATAAAGAAAATAGCACTTTAATTGTTTTTTTAATTTATTTGTAATGTTCACACTTTCACGGAGTCATGTTTTGAGCTTCCGTTAGCTCGTGTATGTGTAGACGTTACATGATTGTTGGGATAAGGGGGTGGGTGCACTCGTGGCTCGATTGGTGCCTCGTTTTGTTGGAGTGGTTGACCACTTTTCTGGACAGCTCTGTCATGGTGGAGGATCGAGAGGTTTGTGATCGTTGTCCTCTTTTCATCCCTATTGGGACCCGATGCTTTAGCTTCCTTAGGACATTCAAGTTCTACAACCATTGGGTAGACCACTCAGCGTTCCTAGATGTCATTTGTGAATCTTGGAAATGTAGCACTAGGGGTAATCGAATGTTTCGTCCGTGGTTCTTAACATTGACACGTGTTGGTGAAATTTTGTCGACATATCACACATGTCAGTTTGGCAAAGTGTGGAAACGATATATGTAGGTATTTTTGTGTTATTGGATTTCGATGGCTACGTGTCGATCGAGTTGACCAACATGGGTGAATTTTAAAGCAACGAAAATGTGTGTCGTTTGACATGCCTCTTTTCCCGTACCGACACGGTTCCTCAAGGCTTGGGCTACTCTCTGGCTTCTCGTCGCCAATCCATGCTTCCTTAAGGCTTGGGCTATTGTTGACGTCGTTGATCCACTTCTTCAGTTGCTACCGTGCTTTGATTGTAGCTATTCCTCGTGGCTTGGGTTGCTTTTCGGCTTCTCATTGTTGATCCACGCTTCCTCGTGGCTTGGGCTTCTCGTGCGGTTATGTTGTGCGTGCTGTGTCATTAGGTGCTTTGGGAGGAACATAGCTACCAGACCTGCCACCCCTCGAGAAGAAGAAGACGACTCTAAATCAAACACAGCTACCCTAATATGTGTTTATACATGTTTATAAATATCTATTATATATAAAAATTAGCAAGGCTAAATCAATAGTGCTAAATCTAATGTATATAAAGATCTAATGCATGTTTATTAAGATCTAAGTTATAGATCTAATATATACATAAAAATGAAATAAGTTTTAGTAGATTTAATATTTAAATCTAACATAATAATAAAAATACATTAAGATATATCAAAAATTGACAATCTATATAAAGACCTATGAAAATATGAAATATTTATTTTGTTTGAAAACTTAGATCTAAGGTTGTTGTTCTTAGGTATTTGTTTAGTAAAATTTAACAAAATTAGTAAAAAAATATGATAATTCAAAATAAAATTCAAAAAATCAGTAAATATTTTAAAAATAATAAAAATCATGGTAATTAAAAATAAAATTTAAAAAATCAGGAAAATTTTAAAATTCTAATAATTGCAAATATAATTTTAAAAAATCAGTAAATATTTAAGAAGCTAATAAAAATAATGATAATGTGATAAAATTTAGAAAATCAAGGAAATTTTAAAATATAAAAATGGGAAATAAAATTTTAAAAATCATGAAAAACTTAAAAAGCTAATAATTGGAAATAAAAATTTAAAAAAACAGAGACATTTTGTAAAAGTCATGAATTTTTTAAGTAATTTTTATACTTCATCACATTCATATTAAGTGTAGAAATTGAATTTAAGTAGTGTTAACTGTATATTATTGCTTACTTTAGTTTATTTTAGAGATGCAAATCAAAATTTGAAGTTTTTTGACTATTTTCATGGACTTTTGTAAATTTATTGCGTTTCCACCGAAATTTTCATCGAAGTTTAATACGTTTCTTATTTTCGTTGGACTGAAATCAACATTTAGAACCTTGATTCCGCTTTACCTTGAAGTTAGTTGCTACTAGTGGAAACTTGCTCGATGGGCTAATGTCACGATCCTAGTCGTGATAGTCCAAAATCCTAAAATTTCTAGTGCTATCAATAATTAAATAACTCAAAGAAAAATGCAAAGAATTAATTAAATAATTAACTAAGAAATAACCATTAATTCTACTCAGAGTTTGTGGTGTGTGGCTATGTGTCTTTTATTATATACATTAGACTTGATTGCTACTTCAATATCTGCATCTACAAGAAAATCATTAAAATACACATGAGTGATATCTAATAGTCACTTAATACACGCTTAACATATACAAGAAACAATAAATTAGAACTAGAGTTGTTAATATTTAGCTCCCAAGCTAATATGGTCATCCCTTGTGGTAGCATTAAGACAAAAAACCTACAAAGCCACAAATGCTGGTAATATCTTATTGCAAACAACCATAAAATCTTTTAAATATGCTTTTCAAAATCATTTTCTCTTTTCTAGAATCAAAATTATGTGTATTTTTTAAATATCTTTATGCATACTTGATATAACAATTCTCTATTAATCAAGTCCAAAACTAACACAAATCGATACAACATACTCACACACCCTGTTCAAAACCTATTAAGTTACTTGGGCTTAAGAGACTAATACTAGTCATAAGCAGCTGCTAAGGCATACTGCACTGTCGCGATAAAATCACTCTGTATAGGAGCTCCTTGCCTTAAGTTTATACTCTAAAAATCTTCAAAAGTCCACACAAGGACAATTCACACGTAAGGTCTGTCCTCTTGGCATCCGTGGAACTGTTATACTCGACTACTTAGAGGATTTTTTCACCTTCTATTTCATTAGTACAACTTCTTGAGATCTTAGCATGCTCCTTTAGCTCTTAACCCTCTAGTGGTATTACTTTTCCGTTCGTCGGCTAAATTATTCAATCTCTTGATCTTTAATCTCATTTTTGGTCTTTTGGTTTGTAGACCCTTGTCGTGTTTTGGTCTTCTAAAATGTTGGAACTTCAACTTTAGACTTGCATTTGCCCTGTCAGAGATATCAACTGTTTGGTCTGTTAGTACTATTCTATGGTCCTCTTAGCTCCTTGAAAACCACAGAAAATCTCTTGGACCTCATTCTAGTTAACTGGCTCTAAGATTCTAAATGTTGCTTTTGTGTAGGACTCCGGTTCGACGAAATAGGAAACGTATTAGACTTCGATGGAAATTTCGGTAGAAATGCAATAAATTTATGGAAATTCACGAAAATGGTCAAAAAACTTCGAATTTCAATTTGTATCTCTAAGATAAGCTAAAGTAAGTAAGAATATACTTCTAAGACTACTTAGATTCAATTTCTAGACATCTAACATATTAAAAATGTTACACACTTAATACGAACGTACTGAAGTATAATAATTACTTAAAAAATTTATGACTTTTACAAAATGTCTTTATGTTTTAAAAAATTTATTTTCAATTATTAACTTTTTAAGCTTTCATGATTTTTAAAATTTTATTCCCTATTTTTAGATTTTAAAATATCCTTGATTTTCTAAATTTTATTTCACATTATCATTATTTTTATTAGCTTCTTAAGTTGTTAAAATTATTATGTTATGTGGCTTATGCTATTTGGGTTATTGGATATCTGTTTATTTGAGAAACCTTATATATGTAACCTCATACCCTAATCAATAGATAATCATATGGTACTAGAGAATGGGGAGAAAACCTAGTTTTTTTCCAACAAACCCAAGATAACCCCGTCTCTGCCTTTCTTCTTCCTTCGCCACTCCTCCACCACCACCGAGTCTTCTCAGCCAGTCTAGGCCATTCGTCGGTGCAGTCCAGTCCTTTTAGGTTGTTCGTTGGCATCGTCCTACCCTTCCAAGCCGCCTGTCGGCTCCGTTCAGCTACTCCATGCCATCTATCGGTGTCATCCAGCCTTTCCAGGTCGTCTGCCGCCACCGTCTAGCCTCTCTAGGCCATCACCAGTCGTCGACGACACCTTCCAGACCTTTCAGGCCAGCTGTCGGTGGTTTTCAGGCCATCCAAGCCAGTCGACGACCAGTCCAGGGCTCATCGGTGCATGTCAGGTCACTGGCGACGACTCCCGTCTCTTTTAGTCCACTCGTAGGGGTAGTTCAGCCTCTCCCATTTTGTGATGCGGTGTATCAGGTCATGTTTTAAGCCATTTTCACGTCTCCAGTCTCTGTTGTGTGTGAATACGTCACATCCATACGTGGTGAGCAGTCTCATTCATTTTCTGTGTATTTTTTTCTTCATTTATATTCAGAATATGGGTTCTTAGGACTCATTGGTTAATAATCTTAGTGGAACTTCTGAGAAATTAAATGGAAAGAATTACTTTCTCTGGTTATAAAGTTTCGAGACATTGGTAGTTGCATATCGGAAGTTAAAGCGTCTCATACATTTGCCTCATGACAGTAAAGCCGACACATATAAGGGTTGACTTGTTGATGATGCTGTTATTGTTTCTTGGCTGGTTAACAGTATAGAGCCTTCTATTGCGTAGGGCATTATGATATTACATCCTGCAAAGAAGATTTGGGACACTATACGTATCACATATGGCCACGAGAAGAATATCTCTTGGGTATTCGAGATATATGAGCAGTTGCTCACTTTACGTTAAGGGGATTAGTCAGTTCAGGAGCATTTCATCACCTTTTGTGCACTCATTGATGAACTTGATCTTTATTAACTAGTGACAGTTGACATTACCCAGTTGTGCCGTTATCGTAAGGAGTTTGCTGTTGCCTCTTACATATCTAGTGTGAATCCGGATCTCAGCTCGCAGATATGAGGGCAAATATTAGGTGTCGATAGTGTTCCTGACTTGCAGACAACATTTGCCAAGGTTCTTTGGATTTCCATAACTACTCCTGACGTCGTCTCAGAACAATCAGTGATGGCAACTCCACGAGGTCGTGGACGTGGTGGTGCTAGGGGGGGAGGTTGTGGACGCGATGATGTTGGGAGACGACCATGATGCTTACACTGTGGATGTATGAGACATAGGATTGAAAAATGTTGGGGCATCATTGGCCATCCTCAGACCACGTATGTTACTATTGAGTCATCTACTACCACCTTCACCAATGAGGAGTAGTTGGTATCCATTTCTTAGGCTAATTATGAACGATTCTTGTAGTTAAAAGTCACTGACTTCACTGCCACAGTCTCTTATGCTACTTCCTCAGATACTAGTGCCCTCCTGGCCTTTAGGGATATCTTTTAGATCATTGATTTAGGTCCCTCATCTTATATGATACGTACAAAAATGTTTTTTATCCGTTTATCATAGCTTTTTGATGTCCGTTCAGTGGTCATTGTAGATGGTCATTCCTGTTTTGTTAATGGGGAAGGGGTTGTGTAGGTTTTTTCTCAACTGTCCCTTGACAAAGTCTTTTATGTACTTGATTTTCCAGTGAATCTTCTTTTCATTAGTGTCATTACAAAAAAATTACTCTGTTATGTAACTTTTTTCCCTTTTCATTGTACTTTTCAGGATTTACGGACGGAGAGGAGGATTGATTTGGAATGTGATCGAGGCAATGGTGTGTACGTTCTGGTCCATGATGATATACCTCGAGGTCTTGCATCTAAGGCATCTTTATCTGAGTCCTCAGTCTTATGGCATTACCGGTTAGGACATCCATCACATTATAAGTTATGGCAAGCGTTACTATGGGTCTTTGTTTCTCCCTTTCAGTGTGAGTTAGGAAAGTACCATCGTGCTTCCTTTAAGCACTTGCGTCTTGTGTCTAGTAAAAGTTTATTAGAGTTAGTCTATTGTGACATCTGGGGTCCTGTTAGAGTTCCATCTGTATTAGGTCATCGTTATTATATTATTTTTATTGACGATTTTTCATGAATGTTATGGGTTTATTTGCTTAAGGATTGCTGTCATATGTTTGATGTTCTTAAAACTTTTATTGTTGAAACAAAAAATCAGTTTGATGTTACTCCAAAGTGCTTACGTACTGATAATGTGCTTGAGTTTGTCAAATCTAGTGTTCAATCTTTGTGCTTCTTTGGACATTATACATCAGATCACTTGCTCTTACACCTCACAACATAACGGTATTACTGAGTGCTAGCACAGACACATTCTGGATTGTCACTTGCATTCTTGTGTTACACATGAATGTCCCAAAATTTCTATAGTTTGGTGTGATTTTCACTGCCACATATCTCATTAATAGATTGCCTTTTACACCTTTAAGAGGTGAAGTCCCCATTAGATGACTTCTGTTAGACAAAGAGTTGTTTTCTTTACCACTAAAGGTTTTTGGGTGTCTTATTTTTGTTTAGGATCTTGTTCCTGGTCTTGATAAGTTGTCTTCTAGATCCATTAAGTGCATGTTTGTTGGTTACTCTAGCACACAAAGGGGGTATTGATGTTTTCATCCTCTAATTAGACGGTATCTAGTGTCTACTGATGTTATTTTTTTGAGATCACAATCTGATCTGATGGTGCTCAGGTCATGTTGAGTATCCTTCGCTTCCTTCTATTTTTGATCTTTCGTCTACAGGTGCTATTCAGGATGTTCCTACAAATATGATGGAGCTGCCTCTTGCACAGGTATATTGTCGTCGTCAGAAGACAAACCTCAGGTCCATCCTTTTCTGCAACTACAAATCCACCTCTAACTGCTTTTGACATCTCAATTGTACTTCGTAAAGGTACTCGTTCCTCTACAATTCATCCCATTTCACATTTTCTTTCTTATGGTTCTCTTCATTTTACTTTATGTACCTTTGTCTTGTTTATTTTTTCTGAGTCACTTCTCAGAAATTACCAAGAGGTCCTATTACATCTTAAATGGAAGGCAGCCATGGATAAGGAAATATCAACATTATTAGATCGTGGTACTTGGGAGTTGGTGATCCGCACTATTAAGGCTAACAGAGTTACATACAGATGGGTATATACTGTCAAGTGTAATGCAGATAGCTCCAATAAAGCACGATTAATGGCTCGTGGCTTCACTCAGACTTATGGGATTGATTATGAGTAAACCTTCTCACTTGTTGCACGCCTCAATTCCATTAGAGTACTGTTATCACTTGTTATTAATAATTCATGGGAGTTGTGCTAGTTCTGTAACATCTAGGCCTGATTATCCATTTTCATTATAAACCATGTAATTATTTGCAATATTGTGTTTAATGGTTTATTAATGGATAATCTGTTGTTTCTTAGTTGTGTGAGGTGGTGGTTGGCTTTCTGTGCATCTGCCTGTGATTTGGGATTCAAGTGGAGTCCGGTTTGAGGATGCACAGTTGTCTCGATTTGCGTGTCATTCTTTCTTCTTTTCTTTTCTTCCTCTTTTTCCTTCTTTTCTCTCGCGAGTCACGCCCTTCCACCACTGATCTCGTCTTCTTCTTCTTTCTCTTCTTCCACCCGTGCCACCAGTGACGGAGGCCCGTGCCTCCCCATCTCGTCCGACGGGATGGATGGCCGGCGCCAAGTAGTCGGTGGCGGAAATAAGAGAGGGAGGCAGGAGTGGGCAGAGCAGAGGAAGAGTGCAGCAAGAAAGGAAAGGAAGAGAAGAAAGGGAGCTGAGGCGCGCGAGTGGGAGGCGGTGGTGAGCCGTCCGTGCGTTCTGCCGGAGCTTGTGGAGGCTTGCCGGAGTGTGGTAAGGGTCGCCTGAGGCCTGGGTGAGGTACGCGATCCTTCTCCTCCTTCCGTTTTGTTTGTGGTTAACAGTAGGTTAAATGCATGAAAATCAAAATAAATGCATGGAAATTGTAGAAAAATCATAATATGTTTGGGAATGAGTTCTATGATGTGTTTGTGTAAGGATCATGCTAGATTGCGTGGATTTTGGGAGTTTTGTGGAGTTTTTGCCTTAAATGTTTTAAAGTTTATTTCTGAGCATGTTTTCTTTGCAAATTTATATTTTCCCGTGTGGTTGATGAAAACATGAATGGTTTGAGGGGTTTTGAAGTAGACTTGGAGGTCTACACCTCATGCTTTATTGGTAATTTATGGTGTTTGTTTAGAGGGTCTGATCCTTACTCCCACTTGGGGGAGAAAAGGAGGACGGTGGTTTGGGGGTTTTTTGCAACAGCAGAAAGCGGTATGTCGTTTTTGGGTTCGGGATACAGTTTTGCTCCTAGGCGGTACCTCGCGTTTTTGGCCTCGGACGACCGGAGGAAATCGGTCGACCGTTTCCCCTGAGCCTGATAAATCTGACAGGGATTCAGCGAATCAGGAGATTTCGGTATACCGAAATTCCCCTTCGGTATGCCGAATCAGGGGATTTCGGTATATCGAATTGGGAAAACGGTATGTCGATTTTGCCCTGATTTGTTAAGGTTTTAATGTGGTCTTAATGGTGTTAAGTGGTTGTTTTGGTACGATGGGTTTATGTGATTGGTGTTTGCTCATTGTAATGGCATGGAGGCATGTGGTACCCTAAACAATGGATTTGTGTGTGGTTTTGGGTTTTGCCCTTATAAAAGATGGTTTTGTGTGATTTTTGGGCTTGAGACTCAATTTATGGTTTTATTGTGGCCTTGATGGCCTGTGTCGGAACCCCAGTGGAAGGTCAAGTGTTGCAAGGAAACAGAGTCCTGCAACGAAAAGAATGAAATGGAAAATGGGTTTTGGAAAACTGGAAAGAGTTTTGGAACATTAATAATGTGTTATGAAATGACTGTGGTTCCGAGCTTTGAGTCGGTGTAGGCTGAGCCTGTGCCTTTGAGCCTAGTTGTTCGGGTCACCGAGCTCCTCGTAGCAGTGTAGGCTGAGCCTGGGCTTTTGAGCCTAGTTGTTCGGGTCACTGCCGGTGTAGGCTGAGCCTGGGTAGTTGTACCTAGTTGTTCGGGTCACCGACTGGGGCGTCTTCAGAGACGTATCTCCGTGCTCCTGTGAGGAACAGG
>JAMKQA010252707.1:0-27581 GCA_024699735.1 Posidonia australis
GATTAATTAGGATTTTAAGTGAATTTTGGTTACTTTTGGTTTTAATTAGTGGTTTTGGCTTGGATTAAGTTAGAGTGGATTTGTGTGGCCTAATGGACTTGTGTGGGCTTGTGTAGGCCTAAGTGGGTCTGTCTGGGCCTAATGGGCTTGTGTGGACTTAATTGGGTCTGTCTGGGCCTAATGGGCTTGTGTGGGCCTAATTGGGTCTGTCTGGGCCTAACGGGCTTGTGTTAGCCTAAGTGGGCCTTGGGTTCTATGGAGTTAGGGTTTAGGAGTGTGGTTGCAACCAGAGCATCTTCCAGAGGAGCCTGCCGCCAAGTGACTGCAAAATCAGGGTGTCTACAGTTGTATTCTAATATTCTAAGTTCGAGATGCTGTGTAGATCCTTGTGGAGACCTTAAGGATTGTTTTGGAGTTGTGAAGGTTTGTTTGTATGTCCAAATGGTTGATCTCCTTTAGTATGAGTCACTTGAGCTATAAGTGGTTGTGCGGCTATGGCTCTAAGCTTGTGGCCCTCAGACACGTGCATGGATTCTTCCTTGGCTCACGACTTAGAGGGCAGCTTCTTTTCCTTAATTTTTCTCTTTTTCTTCTTTTCTTTTCTTTTTCGTCCATATTTCCTCTCCTCTTTCGTATATAAATAAGAGAGAAAGGAGGAGAGGGAGGGAGAACGAGAGAGAGAGAGAGAGAGGGGGGAAGATATGGAGAGGAAGGCGACAAGAAGAAAAGGAGTAGGACGTATTGTCTATCACTGTTTACAACAATCCTCAAGTTGTTACCACTAAACCTTGCTACAAATTTTCATTTTTAATCATTTTTATCTTCGTTATTAACCAACAATTACACTAATAATGTAGCTAAGGCTAAGTACTCTCAACAGGAAAAAAAACTAATAAACAACAAAAATAAACTAAACTAACACTCACCTGGATCCCTGATGTATAGTGGCGTGACTCCTCCTATATGCACTAGCAACCAACAGCTACTATCCCGCACGTGCCAAAACATAGAAAACAAAGCACACATGAGTGATCACTCAACAGTCACCTAGCACGCACCCCACCTACAACTCGGCAACCTATGCCAAGGGCAACCAAGCACAGGCATCACACGTGGACGTCGACAAACCAAAAGGGCAATCTCCGACGCCCAGCACACAAGCACTGACATCCCTCTCTAATACCGCAATACCAAACCAGGTAGTCTACCATTGCCCGACCGGCCACAAAATCACAAAACCATGCCTTTAAAACCATTCTTTTCTTTTCCTTTTCAAAACCATGTGTGTGCACTTTAAAAACCTTTTATGCATGCCCGAGAAAGCTACTCTCGCCATCTCAAGCCCAAAACCACATCAAAAGCACAACTACAGAGACTTTGCTCTGTACAACATGGTCCCCTATGGACCAAGCACACACCAAACCACGGAGCCTCTGCTCCCAAAACAATGGAGCCACTGGTCCCAAACACTACGCCTCAATAGGTGCCAAAGCCACGGCCTCCTCTAGGCCCAGAGCCTGATTTCCCAAACCAGGACTCCGCACAAACACAAGCACAAACAGTGTGGCGAATTGCCTGGTGCCAAGCAGACAACACCAGCCATAAGCAGTCCACTGAGTAGCGACCACGGTGTCGCACTGCTATGGTGAAGCCACCCTGTGCAGAAGCGATCACTGTCTCGTGATTCTCCCACCTGGAGAACCCTCAACAAAGCCAACCACTCCATGGGAAGGTAGTCTTGTCTCTCAAGAAACTATCAGCTACAGGGCGCATGTCCTACCCGCACTGGCCACCACAGGGTATGCCTCCTCACAACGCCCTCCACACGGTGCTCAGGAAGGAGTCTCATACCTCCACACCCGACAACACCCGAGCCTCAGTGCTCACAGCCACAGCAGGAGTATCATACCTCCCTGTCATGCCACAAAACACCTCAACACGCGGACCTCAACCTCGGCACCGTGAACGACGGTCAAGATGTGTCATACCTCCATGACCCGACGAACACTCGCCTCAGTCTGTTGGTCCCCAACGCAAACAGAAAGCATCAGAAAACTCTTTCTAAAACCATTTTCAAATCTGTACTTTTCTCTTTCCAAAACTCTCTTTTGGAAAACCTTTTCAAAATCATTAAATGTCCTTTAAAACTCAAGCAACATTGTGTCCAACAACAGTACGGAAACCAAAGGTCGAGAAACCATAAACAAAACACAACTCAACAGCTCTCCTGTTAGGCCCAGATAAAAGCACCTTAGGAGCATTTGAGTTCATGAACATCACGCTCAATCCACGACCACAACCCAAGAAAACATCGACAAAGCATCCTCTTAGTGTCGAGCCCACTCAGAAGACACCAAAGCAAAGCAAGGACAACCAGAATTATACGCTCTGACACCAAGTGTAAGACACCTACTGGCTTGTGTCTCTCGGGAGCACAGCTAGATCGGCTCAAACACCTGGAATAGTGTCACCGAATACTCCTTTCAGTGCACCACACACAAAACGACACAAGCCCTAGACTAAGGGATGCTATCATTATCCCAAAAGTTCAATCTAAACCATCTGGGGAAAGAACGTATTATTTCTAAATCATATCGTCTTTTATTCTACCTACACCCCAAGTGGAACCTTGCTAATTCATTTTAGGGAAATCCTACACTTATTCTAATGGCTATCTTAATCATTTATTCCATTAAAGCCTTGGAAAACACCCCAAGAAGACCTAGCCGACCCGCGCATCTAGGCCGCGTGACTGGCCCGTGCCGCAGGCAATCTTATTTGAGTTCCAACAGAGCCTAGACCAGGGGCCAAAACCACTGCCGGACCTGCACATGTGGCCTGCGCAATCGGCCTGTGACCCTAGTTCTTTATCAGAATTCAGACAGCTTAAGATAGGGGACCCAAATTCGGCCAAAGTGGGAACCAAAATCGGACCCACCAAACAACCACCGAAAATTACACCCAAAATATATGTTGTAGACCTTCGAGTCTACCCCAAAATCCAATAAACAAAATTGAAATCCATTCACCACACAAGGAGATATGAATTTCCAAGCACAAAGAGGTTAAAAAGGACCCAAAACCAACAACCACCATAAATGGCTATAAATGCCACAATAAATCTCCAAAACTTCCTAAACACATTCCTAGCATCCACACACATGCAATTCACACTATTATGCCCCTAGACATCAAATTGGAAATTAAAAGAAAACCTAAGGGACGCGTACCTCCACTGAAGACGCAGTGGCGATGAACAACGAAACGGCAGCACACCTCCCTACGTCGGCGGCGAGGTGGCGACAGGCTCGATGGTGGTGGCTCCTCCTCCTTAGCCCTCTCTCGAGCATCACTCTCTCCCTCTCTCTCATCTCCCTCATCACTCCCTCTCGTCTCCCTCTCTCTCTCTGATCTCCCTCCCCCTCATCTCCCTCTCTCGTCCCCCTCTCAAATCTCTCCCTCTCTTGTCCCCCCTCTGACGAAGAAGGAGGAGAAGAAGGGTGTAGAAAAAGGAGGAGAGGAAGACATGGGTGGGCGGGGCATGTGGGAGGAGAGAGAAAAAGAAAGAAAAGAAGAAGAAGAAAAAGAAAAAGGAGAAAAGAAAGGAAAAGAAAGAGAGAAGGAAAGGAGCACAACACGAGATCTAACCACGCGACTTCCCACATTTACATGACTCGTGCCACCAGGGACTCGCCACCAAACCTCCATGGCCCAGGAGAAACCCACAAACCTCCTATGAGGGCCAGTACAGTAGCTAAACCACACCACACCAAAAGGCCAGAAACCAACAATCCAAGCGTCAGACACTACTGAGAACGTGTCCCACATTAGGCATTGGGACCTCAAAAGCTTAACATGTCTGAATTTCACCTTAATTATCTAGCCAAAGCACCCCTTATAAAACTTGGGATGTTACAGCCAAACCCCCATAAAGGAATTAAGCCCTTGAAATTCTTTAGGCGAAGCACCAATGGCACCAAAATTAGGACATCACTAGAACGTCTCAGACAAAAACACAACGATGCCATCCAAAATCCACGACTTGTAGGAGAAATCTCCACCTCACAAAGCCATTTCATCCTACTTAGGTCCAAGACGTCACCAAGGGCTCTGCTCTCCTGGAGTCCAAACACCATAGAGATCCCCAGTGAAGTCCCTTCTGGGCACAAAACCTCCACCTGAGGCTCCAAAACAGTGTCTCCTAGAGTCACGAAACGTCCAGAACACCCTTGGAGACACGCAACCATAGGATTGACCAGGTGCAACTAGCTCTGGCCATGCTTCCGCTGCGCCACTCTGATGCACAACCTGGTCAGCAATCCCCGAACACCACACCTCGTGCTCAGCAACATCTCTCATAACCCTGGAAAACTTCCTCCAGTCCAAGGTACAAGAGAAAATTTGGCTACTGAGACACAACAAAGCTCTTCACAGATCCGGAGCACATCGACAGACTAGCCAATCATGTGCTATCATTCTCTAGGAACTACTTCCCAGATCGACACTCCATCGGATCTGGAGCACAACCTCCACTGTGGCCAACACCAAACACATGGGTGGACAGTTCCTCTTGTGATCCTCCCAATTGGCAAGAACCACAAGACATCATGTCACCTCATCGCAACAAGAACTTATCCCAACCCAAAAGGATATTTGGTAGACTCATTACTGCTCGCTGTGATGGCAGCCTTGTAGGTCTAGACGTGAGACCGCTAAAACACACTTGAACCACTTATTAAGCGTGATGCCCACGTCAAATATACTATAATCTAGAGTCCATGGCCACAAAAGTCACTATTTCAAGTGAAACAACCACATCAATGGTAAGGACCACTCGAGAGTCAAACTCAAATGGATCTCTAATCCAAAGCAACTCCCAACAGAAGTGTCTGAACTACCACGAGCTGTTCCTCCTCCCTAGGCAGACCTCTTCGTGGTGCCACTATCCTGATGATACCTCTGCTAGATCCTCGAGAATAGTTACACCCGAAATCAAGAAACAACCACCTAGAGGAAAACACGTGGGATCACACCCACCAGCTCGACTAGCGATGCCACCAAACGAGACGAGCACATCTTTGCCGTAGAAAACCCAAAACCCAAAAGAAAACACAAGAGAATGAAGATCTCCATAGGTCGAATAATGCTAAGCCAACCAACCCATAAGCAAACAAGAAAATCAACAATAGGATACCCAAAGGAAACACTGGAGAAAAATATCCACCGCCCAAATGACACAAAGCCATCCGAGCCACAACCAACCAAGACCACTGGGTATCCCAACAAGATACCCCAAAACAATACACAATAAACAACACATCGGGCTATGCCACTCCATGGCCAAGCTCCAAACAACATGTGCAACACAGTCGCACAACACCAATGCACGACTCCACGCGCACCACCCTCCCCCAGATACCCCATCCTCAGATAGAGCATCTGGAAGGAACAACACAGACTTGGGGAACTCACCAGAGCCACCACAAAACAATAACACACTCTTGGGAACCCACTGAGTCACCCAGAGACCACAACAGACAGTTGGGGACCCATCGAGTCACCCAGAGACCACAATAGATAGTTGGCGAGTCACCCAGAGACCACAAGAGAATGGAACTCAAAGCATCCTCCACAACCACCACAAAGACAACAACAACCACACATCTGGGAAGCCTCATGCTTCACCTTGATGCGACAACAAGAGGGCGGAGTTGCATGCATCCTCCCACACTAACACCAACAATAACAGACAGATGACTGACAACGACCACAGACCACCACCAACAACAAACACCAGCAAGAACAGACAACAAATAAAAAAAACAAGCAAACAACAACAACAAACAAACAAATAAGAAGCAGCAACAACTATGGAGGGTATACCTGAGGCAGACAACCGCTGCACCCTACCCTCCACAACAAAACACCAAATTGCCCAGCACTAGGTGGTGGATAACCCCCTTAAAGGGAAAACACGTCCTCTAGTCAATAGATGAAGGATGCTTAATCCCCCCTAAAGCAACAAGGCACCCCCTAGCAAACGTCTTGCCACCTCTCAGGCGTAGCACACCAAGCAAACTAGCACCCATAGCAGATGTGAACAACCTCTAGGCAACACGACTCGTCTGACCACACGCACCACAGGGCCTCTTGCCATGGCAGTCAGCATAGAGTCATGCCCAGAAAACAACCACCACCACACCCACGGGCAACATAGTGCTTAATCCACGCACTCGTGGACAGCACCACACCACACCACACCCCACGGAGTTGAGGAAATCCTAGCGAACCGCTCCACATGAGTGAATGCCGCTTCACGCTCCGCTCTCAACTGCTATCTTCCAAGCTGCCCCACCAAATCAGCGATCACTAGATATCCAACCACTAGGAATCCTACCAACAAGGAGTCGACATCCTTCTCCAATCAAGAATGCAGACCATCACTCCCTGGGTTCCTTATGGTCATTCAACCACTAGCTTTGCTAAAACCGAAGCTGGAGCCAAAGACACTCCTCAACACCGCAAGCAAGGAAAATCAAGAAAATCAAGGTGCAGGAATGCATGATATGCAATTCTACGGAGTCACCCTACTAGACATCCCTAGGCGAGTGCCCTTAGGTGGACCTAAGCTTTGATACCCACTGTAACGACCCCCAAGTCGCTACCACTAAACCTAGCTACAAATTTTCATTTTTAATCATTTTTATCTTCATTATTAACCAACGATTACACTAATAATGTAGCTAAAGCTAAGTAATCTCAATAGGAAATAAAACTAATAAAAAATAGAAACAAACTAAACTAACACTCACCTAGATCCCTGATGTATGGTGGTGTGACTCCTTCTATATGCACTAGCAACCAACAACTACTATCCCACACCTATCAAAACACAGAAAACAAAGCACACGTGAGTGACCACTCAACAGTCACGTGTCACGCACTCCACCTACAACTAGGCAACCTATGCCGAGGGCAACCAAGCACAGGCATCACACGTGGACGCCGACAAACCAAAAGGGCAATCTACTGACGCTCAACACACAAGCACTGACATCCCTCTTTGATACCGTAATACCAAACCAGGCAGTCTACCACTTCCTGGCTGGCCACAAAATCACAAAACCATGCCTTTAAAACCATTTTTTTCTTTTCACTTTAAAAACCTTTTATGCATGCCCGAGAAAGCTACTCTCGCCATCTCAAGCCCAAAACCACACAAAAAGCACAACAATAAAGACTTTGCTCTGTACAACATGGTCACCTCTGGACCAAAGCACACACCAAACCACGGAGCCTCCGCTCCCAAACCAATGGAGCCACTGCTCCCAAACACTGTGCCTCAATAGGCGCCAAAGCCACAGCCTACTCTAGGCCGAGAGCCTAATTTCCCAAACCAGGACTCCGCACAAACACAAGCATAAA
The DNA here is from genome assembly GCA_024699735.1 of Posidonia australis. Classification (NCBI taxonomy): domain Eukaryota; kingdom Viridiplantae; phylum Streptophyta; class Magnoliopsida; order Alismatales; family Posidoniaceae; genus Posidonia; species Posidonia australis. The sequence continues at coordinate 7,426 of JAMKQA010252707.1, forward strand.
CAGTGTGTCGAACTGTCCGGCGCCAAGTAGACAACACTAGCCATAAGCAGTCTACTGAGGAGCGACCACAGTGTCTGCACTTCCATGGTGAAGTCACCCTGTGCAGGAGCGATCATCATCCCGTGATTCTCCCACCTGGAGAACCCTCAACAAAGCCAACCCCTCCTTGGGAAGGCAGTCTTGTGTCTCAAGACACTACCCGCTATGAGGCGCGCGTCCCACCCACACTGGCCACCACAGGGTATGCCTCCTCACGGCGCCCTCCACATGGTGCTCAGGAAGGAGTCTCATACCTCCACACCCGACAACACCAGAGCCTCAGTACACATAGCGATAGCAGGAGTATCATACCTCCCCGTCATGCCACGAAATACCTCAGCCCGTGGACCTCAACCTCGGCCCGTGAACGACAGTCAAGGCATGTCATACCACCAAGACCCGACGAACAATCACCTTAATTTGTTGGTCCCCAACGTAAACAGAAAGCATCGGAAAACTCTTTCTAAAACCATTTTCAAATTTGTACTTTTCTCTTTCCAAAACTCTCTTTTGGAAAACATTTTCAAAATCATTAAATGTCCTTTAAAACTCAAACAACATTGTGTCCAACAGCGGCACGGAAACCAAAGGCTAAGAAACCACAAACAAAACACAGCCTCAACAGCTCTCTTGTCAGGCCCAACCAAAAGCACCTTGGGAGCGTCTGGGTTCACGAGCACCACGCTCAATGCACGACTACAACCCAAGAAAACACCAACAAAGCATCCTCTTAGTGTCAAACCCACTTAGAAGACACCAAAGCAATACGCTCTGGCACCAAGTGTAAGACACCTAATGGCTCGTGTCCCTCAGAAGCATAGCTAGATCAGCTCAAACACCTGGAATAGTGTCATCGAATACTCCATTTAGCGCACTACATACAAAACCACACAAGCCCCAGAGATTATCCCTAAAGTCCAATCTAAACCATCTGGGGAAAGAACCTATTATTTCTAAATCATAGCGTCTTTTATTCTACCCACACCCCAAGTGGAACCTTGCTAATTCATTTTAGGCAAATCCTACAATTATTCTATTGGTTATCCTAATCATTTATTCCATTAAAGCCTTGGAAAACACCCAAGAAGGCGTGACCAACCCGCGCATCTGGGCCGTAAGACTAGCCCGCGCCCTAGGCAATCTTGTCTGAGTTCCAACAGAGCCTAGACCAGGGGCCAAAACCATTGTCCGACCAGCGCATGCGGCCTGTGCAATCGACTTGCGCCCCTAGTTCTCTATCAGAATTCAAATAGCCTGAGATAGGGGACCAAAATTCGCCCAAAGTGGGAACCAAAATAGGACTAACCAAACAGCTACCGAAAATTACACCCAAAATATATGTTATAGACCTTCGAGTCTGCCCTAAAACCCAACAAACAAAATTGAAATCCATTCACCACACAATGAGATATGAATTTCCAAGGATAGAGAGGTCAAAAAGGACGCAAAACCAACAACCGCCATAAATGACTATAAATGCCACAATAAATCTCCAAAAATTCCTAAACACATTCCTAACATCCATGCAATTCACACTATCATGCCCTTAGACATCAAATTGGAAATTAAAAGAAAACCTAAGGGATGCGTAGCTCCACCGAAGACGCGGTGGTGATGAACGACGAAACGACGACACACCTCCCTCCTCCCAACCACGAGTAGCTCCTCCTCCTCCTCCTCTCTGCAACGGCGGCGAGGCGGCGATAGGCTCAACGGTGGCGGCTCCTCCTCGTTAGCCCTCTCTCGAGCATCTCTCTCTCCCTCTCTCTCATCTCCCTCATCTCTCCCTCTCCCTCTCTCTGATCTCCCTCTCTCGTCCCCCCTTTGACGAAGAAGGAGGAGAAGAGGAGTGTAGAAAAGGAGGAGAGGAAGACACGAGTGGGCGGGGCAAGTGGGAGGAGAGAGAAAAAGAAAGAAAAGAAGAAGAAGAAAAAGAAAAAGTAGAAAAGAAAGGAAAAGAAAGAAAGAAGGAAAGGAACACAATACGAGACCCAACCACGCGACTTCTCACATCCACATGACTCGAGCCACCAAGGACCCGCCACTAAACCTCCACGGCCCAGGAGAAATCGACAAACCACCTATGAGGGCCAGCACAACAGTCAAATCACACCACACCAAAAGGCCAGAAACCAACAATCCAAGCGTCAGACACTATTGAGAACGTGTCTCACATTAGGCATTGGGACCCCCAAAGCCTAACACGCCTGAATTGCACGTTAATTATCTGGCCAAAGCACCCCTTCTAAAACTTGGGTCGTTACACTGTTGTGGTTAGAGATTGTCACTGGTGAGTGGTACACACCTCAGACACTGTTGTAGTTGATTTTATGATTTGAATTTTAGAGATTTTCAGTAATTTTTTTTAGATGAATAATAAAAGTGAGTTTTGGTTTTTTGTGTCTTAAGTCATGGGTAACGGATTCTTGTGTCTTTTGTCCCAAATTAAAGATCATCTCGAGATCTTCAATTTAGTATATTATTTGTGATTTTTCAATGCATGTAGAAAGATTGGTTGTGGTTTGAAAACTTAGATGAATAGTAACATGAATGTGGGTTTTGAACTGTGATTTCTCGAGTTATGTTTATCGGATTTCGATGATTTTTGTCCCAAATAGTAGATCATCACGAGATCTTCAATTTGGTATATTATTTGTAATTTTTGGATGCATGTAGAGAAACCAGTTGTAATTTGAGGCCTTGAGGTGTACTATAGTAGTGAATAATGACTATAGATTTTGATTGATGATTTCTTGAGTTGTATTTGATGGATTTTGATTATTCTTATTCTAAATTATAAAACTTGTCGAGATCTTATGTTTGGTATAATGTTTACAATTTTTGGATGAACAATGGATTTTTAGTATCAAGAATTTGATTATGGTTTATATTGTTTACTACGGTGATCATGTAGCTTTTGGGTAAATTACATTTCGGTCCCTTAAGTTTGTAAAATCTGCCATTTAGTTCTTATTAATTTATATAGATTTGTGTTTCATTCCTTGACTTTGGTGAAAATTATATTTTTGTCCCTAAGCTTAGTCAAACTTACTTTTAAATCCCTGACTCTTGGGGTAAGTTACTTTTAAGTTCATAGCTTTTAGATTAATTACTTTTAAGTCCTTATCTTTTGGATTAGATTACTTTTCAATCCCTTGCTTTTGGAATTAATTGCTTTTGGGTCCTTAGCTTTTGGGCAAGTTACTTTCTAGTCCCTAAATTCAGTAGAATTTACTGTTTGGTCCTTGAACTTTGTGAAAATTACTTTTCAATCCTTAGTTTTTGGGTTTAACTACTTTTTAGTCTTTAGTTTTTGTACAAATTATATTTAACCCCTTAAGGACTTGTTTTTAAGGATTTTTAATATGTTTAATGTCATATTATCCTTCTAGGCAACCATGGCATAATAACAATTAGAATAATCATTAGAATGATTTAGGGAATGCCTAAAATAAACTAGCAAGACTATCCCTAGTCTATAATTAAATTAAAAAGACTATGTGACCTAAAAATACTAGGCCTTTCCTGCAATGGTTTAGATAGACTTTAGGGTTAATATTTGGCCCTAGGTTTACTTTTTTGGTGTGGTGCACTGGATTGGATATTCAGTGGCACTGTTTAGGGGTAAGTTGTATTGGTGTCTAGTCTTCTAGGTCAAAAGGGACTTCGAGACCATTGTTTGATTTTTGTGTGATTTTTCATACTCAGAAGGTATTGTCGCTGTTTTGGGGGGTTTTGTGAGTTTCAAATGGTTTTCAAATGACTTCAAAATGACTTGAAGATTTTGAAAAGTGGTTTTCAAGGGATTTGGAAAAGATGGTTCAGGGTCTGTGGTTTTCGTTGTGGTTTCTCTGTGCAGTGTTTTGCATGATTTTCTATAACACATTCAAAATGCTTTTTGAAATGGTTTTCAAAAGAATTTTGGAAAAAAGAAATGAATTAGTTTGCAAGAGGTTTTGAAAAGTGTTTTCCCTAGTTTTCTGGTTGTGGATACCAAGAGATTGTAGGATTGGGCTAGCGGATCCAGAGGGTATGATACCTTTAGAGAAGTTTAGCACAAGTCCAAGGTTGAGGTTCGACAACTAAGAGGCCATGAAAATCACGGTAGTAGACCTAGAGGATATGATACTTTTGTGTAGTTATGTGTGACGGCCATGGATGAGGTTTCAGAGTTAATAGGCTTGAGGATCGTAATGTCAGGACTAGGGAGTGTATGAGACATTTGGATGGTTTTACATGGCTAACTAAGCTGAGGCTCGTGGGTTGAGGTGCCAACTAGACGAGGATGTATCATGACAATTGTGACACCTAGGCCTGATTATCCATTTTAATTGTAAATCATGTAATTAATTGTATATGGTATGAGTGGTTTATTAATGGATAATCTGTTGTTTCTTGTGATTGTGAGGACTTGGTTGGCTTTTTGTGCACCTGTTTGTGATTTGAGACCAATGTGGAGTTCAATTTGGATTTGAGGATGCACAGTCGCATCAGGTTGCATGCCTATCTTTACTTCTTTTTCCTTCTTTTCCTTTTCTCTCTCTCTCTCACAAGCCCTCAAGATCCCTGTCCCCTTCTTCTTCCTCCATTGGACCCATGCCACCATGGACGATGGCCCGTGTCACCTCGTCCCTTCCGACGGGATGGGCAGTCGGCGCGATGCGAGGAGGAGAGGGAGATATAGAGGGAAGGAGGCTGAGGGAAGAAGAAGGCACCGAGTGAAGGAGGAAAAAGAGAAAGGGCAAACTGTGGAGCCAAGGGTAAGGAGGAGGGCTGAGCTGAGGGTGCCACCGCTGTGAGCATCGCCAGGGCAGGAGAGACTCGTCGGAGTTGGGGGAAGCTCACTGGAGGAGGTACGTGACTCCTCTTCTCCTCCATTCTTTTCTTATAACCTAACATGTTAAATGCATGAAAATAAGGATAAATGCATGTAAAGTCATAGAAAAATAGTAGAATTGATGAGAATGTGTTGAATAGCATGAATGTGTAGATATCATGTGGTTAGGATGGAAATTGGTAGGGTTATACAAGATTAAGGGATGTAAGCTACAGTAGATGTTATTGAGCTTCACCTCTTTGTGATTTTCGTATGAATTCCATAGTTAATGGATTGAAGAATGGTTTGAGGGGTTTTGAAGTAGACTCAAGGGTCTACATCTCATGATTTATTGGTATTTTGTGATGCTTGTTTGAGGTGTCTGTTGGAGGCTCCCTCTTTTGACGAATGTGTTGGCTAGAACAAGAGAGGTGCCCTAGTTGCGGGCAATTTGGCATGCCAAACTGAGTTCGGCATACCGAATTCCTATCAGATTAAGCCAGGATACCTGGTTTCTATAGGCCAAAATCATCCGGTCATCCGAAACAGGAAGTTTTGGCATGCCAAAAATGTTCGGTATATCGAACCAGGGATTTTCGGTATACCGAACCTGGGTTTCGGTTTGTCAATTTTACCCTGGCCCTGATATATATAAATGTGAATATAAAATGGAAATAAAAGGTTTTAATTGGACAGTGAGCGTGTCTTAAGTGTTTTCACCATGTAAATGACATGAGGAAATATGGAACCCAAATAGTTTATTTGGGAATGGTTTTGGGTTTTAGACCACAAAAATGAATAAGTGGTTAAATGTGTGGTTTTGGGCATGAGACCCAATTTTATAGTTTTAAAACATGATTTTCAGTGAATTTGAGCTAGGACTCCAGTAGAGGGTCATGTGTTGCATGGAAAAAATTCCTGCAACGAAAAGAATGAGATGATAATGATTTAGAAAAGGAAAACTTAAAGAGTTTTGAAAATAAAACACTAATAATGTGTTGAGGAACCACAAGGGTTGGTGTCGACAATGTGGTAGGAGTATGAGACACCAATGAAATCAATTGTCAAATACGACTGTGGTTGTCGAGCTTGAGACGGTGTAGGCTGAGCCTGAGTATGTGGGCTTAGGTGTTCGGGTCACCGAGCTTGTGACGGTGTAGGCTGGGCTTAGGAATATGAGACCTAGGTGTCCATGTCACCGACAGTGTAGGTTGAGCCTGAATTATTGAACCTAGATGTTTAGGTTATTGATGGCACGTCAGATAAAGACGTATCCCCATGCTTATGAAATGAAATTGAGGCCGGTTGGCCGGGGGGTGTCTTCTCGCACAAGGAATTTCACCGCGGCAATGTAGAGAGGTAGGGGAAATGATGTCCTCACCTATTGCATGTGCACTTGGTTACCCCTGATCAAGGTAACATCAATAAAGAAAAATGGAAAAGAATAAGAAAAGTATGTGGTTTTGTGAAATGAAAGAAATGTAGTTTGGCTAGAATTGGATTTATGAATAGTCCTAAAATCTTAGAATCGAATAAGAATGGTGTTTTAACCAGTTACTAGCTTGTATTTTTGATTTTGGTTTTGAGCCCGAGAGGCATTGTGTTTTATGCTAGATCTGGTCGGAAATGTGGATTTCTCGGAATATGAGAAAGATTTTGAAAAAGTATAAAAGAGGAAGAAAAGATGAGTTTTGGGAAAATATGGTTTTAGAAATGAATTTCTAAATGTTTTAAAAAGAAAAGGAAAAGTAAATCTTGAGAAAAGTATAGTTTTGGGAATAGATTCCTAAGTGATTTCGAAGGAAAAAGGGAATAATGTTTTAAAATTGGATTTTTAAAAGAAAACCAAGTTTTGTAAATTAAAAGTTGAATTTTTAGTACTTTTGCTGGTTTTTGATGTGTGTGTGTTTGGGGCATGTACTGGGTGACTTAGATATCACTCACGTGTGCTTTGGTTGGTTTTTAGGTGCAGATCGTGTGCAGTCGAGTTCCGGTGCTGGAGTTGGAGCTTCTAACCACACATTGTTTCCTAGAGGTGAGCCTTAGTTACAGTTATCTAATTTTACTGTAATTAGTGTAATTTTGCTTATGATACTGTGATCTTGGTAGTGTGCCCGAGATCGAGGCGTTACAACTGTAGACTTACGAGGTATGAAACCTCTATGTAGCTGGGTATAATACTGTAGGATCGAGAGACTTCTCTAGAGGAGAGTGAATAGAGAATCAAATTAAAATTAACTAAATTAGTTTTTACTCAATGCTCTATTTCAACTTTTATAAAGTTATCCCAAGCGAAAATAGCCAAGTAAACAATCAAGCATTCAAGAATAAGATGAGAGAAATTGAAATAGACACAAGCAATTTTATAGTGGTTCGGTCAAATCCTAGCCTACTCCACTCCTCAAGATTTCCTCGAGAATTCCCTTTTCCCTTAAATCTTAAGTTTACAAACTTACTTGTTGGAAGTCCTTCCAACCCTTATACATTCCTTTACCACTCTTCAACACTTGAGAAGCTAGAACTCCTGAGAACTTTGTTGAATGATTAAGCTCTTTGGAGAATCTCCTTCTTGTAGAAGCTCAAGCACATTTTCTTCTTTTACTTTTTTCAGAATACAAGAGACGTAGGATGAGAAGTGGGATTTTTGGCTTACAAGTAATGTTACTCAAGTAAATATAGCATGTATCTTCATTGATGTCTTTGTCCAAGGATAAAGACCCTCTATTTATAGTAGTTGGAGCTCCCATCTTTGTCTCTAATGACTCTACCAACGGCTACGTGATTTGGCAGACCAGATGATTTCGGTGTGCCATTTTTGCTTGGTTTTTTCTTCTTCAAGATAGAAACAGAATACCAAAAATTTTTGATATGCCGGAGAAAACTCCCTGATTTGGCAATCTAAAGTTCTTCGGTATGCCAAAATACAAGTCACATATATTTTAATACATTTTAGAAATTTTTGGTATGCCGACAAATTTCGGTGTGCCAAAAATGACTTGAATTACAGACTCTTGAGTATACATAGAAAATCAACATATTACACGTTTGTAAACTCATAAAACATTTTTGGCCTTCAGAAAGATCTTTCCCCTTGGTTTCCTCCTGTGTTTTATGATGATCCTTTTATCTCCTCAATAAGCTTTACAAATGATCTCAAATATTGAATCAAAGAGATAAAATAGAGTATATGTCTTTTGTTATCATCAAAATAAAGTATTCACATGTTAATTTCTAACAATCTCCATCTTTTTGATGATAACAAAACTTGAAATAAATTATACCATATATGCTCCCCCTATCAATAAACAAAGATATAATAAATTTTCTATGCTCTCCCTAACTATATGCTCCCCCAATCTATATGCTTCTCTTTTATTTCTCTTTTAACTCATAGGCCTTTTTATCTTTCTTCCCCTTTTTGTTATAAACCAATAATGATAGGCTTCAATACCCATTCATGGACATAGAATATAGCAAAAATATCAAGTATCATTCCCATCCCTACACATGTTACATTAATACGCATCACTCATAGTCCATAATTTCCATATCAAAGGCAATAAATTCATAATTTAGTCATTCAAGGTTCATAATAAAACGAGATTCATAATATTCATAATATCCATAGCAAAAGTTGGCCATTCATCAAAATCAAGGTTCATTCAATCAGCAGAAGGAGGCGGATGACCTTGAAAATATTTTAACATATCAAAATGATAGTCTTCCAGCTTTTCTTGATAGGCATCCATTTGATAAGTGGATTCCATTCTGTATTCATTGAACTGAGCAAAGAACTTGTGGATGCTTTCTAAAATTTGCTTGTTCCCTAGTGAGTATGTATCTAGCCGACTGGTTAGTAAATTGATGTCTTCGAAATGTTTTTGTTGCCATTCACATTCTGAGTGGTAATTTCCCTACTGTTGACGCCTAATATCGACGATGTTTTCTTGGAAGGATAGAATTTGAGCTTTGATGTCTGTGTCATTCTCAGAGCTTTTAGAACTCTCGTCTTCTTGTGTCGGGACAGGAGCACTTAAGGAAGAGAGATGGATTCCTTTTAGAGCCTTAGATCTCTCCAAAGCTTGTTCCATTTTTTTTATGGTGGAGGATCTTAAGGGTTTGGTTTTGATATCTAAGTTGGCCTAAGTTTTTGAAGGAACACTATAGTGTATGAAAAGATATGTGAGTGATGGTCCGATGAACAACTTGGTTTTAATATGAGTCATACAATGGATAATAACCCTAGTCTAACTGTCTTTGATTTTCTTAGTTATGGCATAGACGGCTTTGCAAGTGTAATGTCCCGAACCCAGGCATGCTACCTAAACAACAGTAGCATAAGTAATTACAATAATTAGAATAATAATAAAATAACTGTAACTACCTAAGGCTGACAAACCCAGACCAATGTACGACTAGTGGCTATAAACTCAAACAATGGGATTGGACTGCACCTGAAAACAAAAAAAAGCATGCGTGAGTGACATCTGAGTCACTCAATACGCGTCCTACACAAAAACCACAATAAAACAGTAAGAAAAAGCAAATCTCGATTATTACAAAACGTGATTTCCAAAATCCATTTCAAAATACCATTTTCCTTTGTAATTATTTAGAATTTCTATCCAAAACCACGCTTTTTTAAAACCATCTATTTTTTTTCTCAATTTCATGCATTTTTAAACCTTTTATGCAATCCAAGAAATCTACATTCTCGACTAGATCTGGCCTAAATCCACAAGGTCTCACAAGGCTCTAAAACAAAAACCACACAATGGTTGGTAACTGGTTTAAATAAAAATTCTCATTTATTACTAGAATTTGGCTAAAACCTTAAGCCAACACAAGAAGTCTGATTCTAGCTTCAACCACACTTTTTACTTTCACTTTGCTTATTGGTGTTACCTTGATTAGAGGAATACACAAGTAGTAGGTGAGGACAACATTTCTCCTACCTCCCTGCATTGCCGTGGTGAAATTCCCTATGCTGGAGGACACTACACCGGCTTACAGGCCTTAATAATCTTTTATAAGCATGGTGATATGTCTTTTCCTAACATCCCATTGGTGACCTAGACACCTAGGTTTCATATTCCTAGGCCCAACCTACACCGTCTCTTGTCTCAGCATCTACGGTCGTATCTGACAACTGGTTTCATACCAAGTTACTGACACCAAACCTTGTGAATCTGTACAGGCAACCACAGTCGTATTTGACAATTGATTCCATTGGAGTCTCATACTCCTACTATATTGCCATCTCTAAACCTCGTGGCCCCACAACACATAATCATTTTCTTTTCATTCCTTGGGCCTCAAGCCAAAACCACATTCAAATTCATTTATTTAAATTCCATATTCCTCTATGTCATCTATATGGGGAAAACATCACTAACACAGACCAATCAATCATTTAAATCCATGTCTTTAACCATCATAACATTTAAGCATATGGGCTAAGGGCTTGGTTTGGCAGACCAAACCAGAATGGTAGATTGAACTAGGTTCAGACACCTAGATTGGTTGATCGAAATTGGGAACGGTCGTTCGAAAATCCTTGCTTTAGATGGCCGAAATCGCTCGATTGTCCGAAATCCCCTGCTTTGGGGTATCGAAATCGTTCGGTCGTTTGAATTTTTGTCAGATTTCCCCTGAATAGTGGCAAAACACCATATCAAATCCAATTTGGTATGCCATTTTCAGCGTTCACAGAAAATGACTCCATTCTTGTTGCTCGACTCTTCTCCCCATTGGGAGGGGCAGGCCTATCAAACACATCTCATAAATTTAGCATAAACATGAGGTGTAGACCCTTGAGTCTACTTCAAAACCCCTCAATCCATTAACAAATCCATTAAGCATGTTGCTCTAAAAAAATCACAATAGCATGAAACACATATGAAGTCATTGTAGCATGCATTTGAAATTCAATCCAAAAACCCACAAAAATCACACAAATTAGCATGATCTCTACATATTCATGACATTCATCTCATTTCCATCATTTCTATCATTTTATCATGATTTCTCATGCATGATTCACCATTTTCATGTCTTTAACCCTAAAATAGAGAGGGACGAAGAGATGGGGTTGTGTACCTTTTTCTAGCGAGCCCAAGAAACTCTAGTAAGCTCTCCCTCTCCCACGACACATCTCTGGTGAGCTCCGACCCTTGGTGCACACACAGTCTTCGTCCTCCTCCTATGGCCCCCTTTGTTTCTTCTCTGGCTCCAACTCTCACCCCCTCCTCTTTGGTTCGGTGCCCTTGGCGCCATACCACCACCTCCTCCTTTATCTCCCTTGCCTCCTACCATTTCCACAGCATCTGCCAACTGCTCAGCCTTCTGCTAGGTCTAGCGTGAAGGGACGAGACGAGGCAGCTATGGTGTAGGGAGCACAGGTCTTGGAAGAAGAAGGAAAAGAGGAGGAAGATAGGCACACGAATTGAGGAGCACTGTGCTCTAGTTGACCAAGAACCAACCTAGGTCCCACACACATAGGTGTCACACACCAGAACCCACACAACTAAAGGAACAAACAAATTAAGCCACACACACACAGAGAAGAACCACAAGCAACCACACAATATCTGATTATCCATTAATAAACCACATTCAAATATTATAAATAATTTCATGGTTTACATTAATTGGATAATCAAGCCCAGATGTAACAGCCTACCCCCTTACAAAAATTTCATCTCTGATAAAACAAGTAAGGGTACTGTCTCTAGATGTCCACCTCGCACTCCAGGTAGCCTCCTCTGCACCATGGTGTTGCCACGAACCAACACCAATGGAATCACTTTACTCCTGAGGACTTGTGCTTTCTTGTCCAATATCTGCACTGCACTCTCAATCATAGATAGGTCCTCTTGCAGCTCCACCAACTGCATTGGTATCACTTGGGACGCATCAACTAGACATTTCCTCAACATGGACACATGGAAGACGCTGCGCACACTAGCGAACTTTAGAGGCAGATTTAATATGTATGTTACCTCACCAATAGTTTTTGTAATTTAGTACGTTCCAATATATCTGGGGCTCAACTTGCCTTTTTTCCTGAACAACATTATTCCTTTGGTTGGTGACACCTTTCGGAAAACGAAGTCTCCCACCTTGAATTTCAGAGGTCTCCGCTTTCTATCTACATAACTCTTCTGCCGACTTTGGGCAGTTAACAACCTCTTCTTGATCAGGTTTACTTTGCCCTCGTATTGCTGTACGATCTCAGTGCCTATGAGCTATCTCTCACCCACCTCACTCCAGCAAGTGGGCGTCTTACAGGGTCTGCCATACAATGCCTCATATGGTGCCATTCCAATACTAGCGTGGTAACTGTTGTTATATGCAAACTCAATTAGAGGTAAATGATCCTCCAGCTACCACCAAAATCTAAGGCATAGGTCCTCAGCATGTCCTCTAGTGTTTGGATGGTCCTCTCTATTTGTCCATCTGTCTAAGGATGAAAGGTTGTACTGAAACTCAATACTGTACCAAAAGCCTCCTACAACACTCCTTAGAACCTCAATGTGAACTTCATGTCTCTGTTAGACATAATAGACACTGGGACATCATGCAGTCAAACAATCTTAGTAACATACAACTCTACCTGCTATGTCAAGGGAAGATTCACGCTCATTGGTAAGAAATGTGTTGACTTTGTAAGGAGATCCACAATCACCCAAACTATATTATTCTTTCTCCGAGTCCTTGGCAAACCGGTAACATAGTCCATTGACACATTCTCCCATTTCCACACTGGAACGTCCAGAGGCTGCAAGGTCTCTCTGGGCTTCTTTGTTCAATCTTCACCATCTTATAGGTTATACACCTCGCCACATACTCAGCAATTTCCCTCTTCATCCCATGCCACCAGAATTTTCTTTTCTGACCCTTGTACATATTGGTGCTTTCTGGATGAATGGTATATCTAGAGTGGTGAGCTTCATCAAGCAGACTGGTCTTGATTTCCTTTACACGAGGCACGTATAACCTCAAGTCGTACTTCAACCCACTATCTACCCCAATAGAGCAGTGAGGCACCTCCCTTGCCTCAAGCTTCTACCATGTCTTTGGCACAAAGGGATCATGCTGCTGAACGACAACAATTGCCTCAATCATCCTTGAGCAAAAAGAAAAATTAGCCATCAAAACTCTGACAGCTCCTTAAAACTGTCTCCAAGGTCTACCCTCCACTAGCCCCTTTAGTAATTTCAATTCATGGATTATCAGGCTGACCATAACAAGAGTGCATCTGCTCAGAGCATCTGCAACCACATTCTCTTTCCCTAGGTGGTACGACAAGCTAAAGTCATAATCCTTGATGTACTTTACCTAGCGTCTTTGTCTTAGGTTCAGATCCTTCTGAGTGAAGATATACTTTAGGCTCTTGTGATCTGTATATACCTCAAACTGCTCGCCATAGAGATAATGCCTCCAAATCTTTAGGGCATACACGACAGCTACCATTTCTAAGTCATGGATGGAATAGTTCTTTTCATGATCTTTTAACTAGTGCGAGGCATACGCCACCACCCTACTATGTTGCATCAGCACACATCCTAAGTCGGTCCTACAAGCATCATTGTAGACTGTGAAATCGTCACTTCTAGATGGCAATATCAGAATTGGGGTTGAAACCAGACGAGCTTTCAACAAATAATCACAAAGGGGCACTATTCACCCCACACAATAAATACAATCATAAATGGCTCACAAATGTACAATAAATTTCTAAAAATTTACTACAATTACAGCATACTACTATGCACCTAGGAATCCAAATTGGAAACCAAAAAGCCTATGGGGTCTGTACCTAGCATCGAAGACGATGACGACGTAAGCAGCACACCTCCTCCTCTCGTCCGACCACGAGCTCCTCCTCCACACAACCATAGCAACGCAACGGCGATCACGGGCTCCTCCTTCATCCATCTCTCCCTTTCTCTCCCTCACCCTCTCATCTCATCTCCCTCCCACTCTCTTGTCTCTCCCTCACTCACTCTCTCCCTCCCTTGCATGCTGAAGAAGGAGGGGAAAAAGTGAGAAGGAGAAGAAGAAGGGGAGGAAGGAGTGGGGCCCAGGGAAAAAGAAAGAGAAAGAGAGGAAGGAAAAAAGAAAAGGAAAGAAGGAAAGGAAGGAAGCCACAACATGAGATTAAACGACGTGACCTTCTACATCCACGTGACTCGTGCAAACAGAGATCCACTACTAGAGCATGCTAGAGAACCATCATAGTTCAGAGTAAACCCTCAAACTCCCACGAGATTCGACATAGCACTACAACCACATAACACCATGAAGGCCAAAAATTCACTAATCTAGGCGTAGAATATTGCAAAAGCTCCGTTTCTCACTAAACGTAGAGGACTCAACGTTTAACGACCCAAAACTCCATTAAAATATCTGGCTAAAACATCACTTCCAAAGCTGGATCGTTACATTCTAACCCCCTTAAAGAAAATTCGCCCTCGAAATTCTTGAGGCAAAACACCAAGGGCACCAAATTAAGACATCAAATCTAGGACCCTTGCAAACTAGCACAACGGTATTGCCCAAACTCACGACCAGTAGGAGAAATTTACGCTCCACAAAGCCATTTCTCCCCTTTAGTTCCAGAGTGACACCAAGGGCTCTGCTCTTCTTGAGTCCAAACACCACCAAAATCCTAAGTGAAGTCCCTTTTAGGCACAAAACCTCCACCCAAAGGCTTCAAAATAGTGTCTTCCAAAATCACAAAGCCTCATGAGTACCTTTGGAGACATATAAAACACAGGATAGACCATGTGAACCTAGTTTCCATTGGCACCCACTGTTCTATTCTGATGCTCAACCTGTTCAACAACCATCGAACTTCACACGCGTGCTCAGTAACACCTCTTATCTTTTTGAGAAATCCAAGGTACAAGAGAAATCTGGCTACTGAGACATAGCAAAGCTCTTCACGGATCTGGATTGCACCAATAAACTAGCAAATCCAAGCGCTATTTGCCTCTAGGAACTACTTCGTAGATTGGCACTTCACCAGATCTAGAGCACAACTTCTACTGTGGCCAACACCAATCACGTGGGTGGATAGTTCCATCTGTGATTTTCCCCAATTGATGGGAATCATTGACACTATGTTGCCTCACAGCAACTAAAACTTATCCTAACCTAGAAGGATATTGGTGGAACTCATCATAACTCACTGCTACGGCAGCC
The DNA here is from genome assembly GCA_024699735.1 of Posidonia australis. NCBI lineage: Eukaryota > Viridiplantae > Streptophyta > Magnoliopsida > Alismatales > Posidoniaceae > Posidonia > Posidonia australis. Next base: position 22,490 of record JAMKQA010252707.1, read on the forward strand.
TTATAAGTCTAAACATGAGATTGCTAAAACACACTTAAATTGCTTATTAAGTGTGAAGTTCATGTCAAACCTACTACAATCCAGAGTTTAGGGCCACAAGAGTCATTGGTTCCAGTGAAACAGCCCACCAATGGTAAGGAGCACTCGGGAGTCAAGCTCAATTGGATCTCCAAACCAAGGAATCTCTCGGCAAGAGTATCCGAACCAACTCAAGCTGTTCCACCTTCTTGGCGAGCCTCTTCGCAGTGTCACTATTCCAAAGATGCTTTTATTAGGTCCCCAAGAATAGCTCACCTGAACCAGGAAGCAACTGATCAAAGGAAAACACATGAGATCACACCCAACAGCTCGACCTACGGTGCCACTAAATGAGATGGATTGCCAACTCCACCTGACTTACCTCATCTCTGCCGTAGAAACCCAAAGAACTCAAGCAACCACAGGAGAAAAGAGATCTCCATAGATCGAACAACACCACACCAATCAACCCACCAATAGATAAGAAAACAATTGGGCATCTCCAATAGGATACCTTAAAGGAAACACTGGAGAAATAAATCTCCTTTGCCCAAATGGCACCAAGCCATTCAAGCCACAACCAAACAAGCCAAACTAGATATTCATATGAGATACCCCAAGTAGCACACAACAAGCAACACACTTGGCTATGCCACTCCTTGGCCAAGCCCCCAAACAAAAATGTGCGACAAGACTGTGTAACACCAATGCGTGACTTCACGCGCACCACCTCCTAGACAACATTGTCTTCAAATAGAGTGTATAGAAGAAACAACACAAACCTGGGGACTTGTTAGAGCCACCCAAAACAACAATATCCGTCTAGGGACCCACCAAGTCGCCCATAACAACAACGCACATTTGAGGACCCACTAGGTCACCCAAAAGCGAGAACAACCATCTCGGGACTCACTGAGTTTTCTAGAAACAACACAACCATTTTGAGATCCACCGAGTCACCCAGAACAACAACGCACATCTGGGGACCCATTGTGTCACCCAAAAACGACAATAACTATTTGGGGACCTACCAAGTCACTCAGAAATAACACGACTATCTAGGGACCCACCAAGTCACCTAAACAACAATGCACATTTGGGGACCCACTAAGTCACCCAAAAACCACAAAAGGATGGAACTCAAAGCATCCTACGCATTGACTACAAAAACAACAACAACCACACATTTGGGAAGCCTCATGCTTCACCCAAATATGACAACAGGAGACAGAGCTATAGGCATCCTCCTATACCAACACCAACAACCCAAGATAGACGATAGAAAATGACCTAGAATAACTAACAAACAACAAACACTAGCAAGGACAAAGAACCAACAATCAAAGTAAACCATAATAAATAGAAAACAATACAGCAACAACCATGGAGGGCACACCTGAAGCAGACAACTGCTGCTATCTACCCTCCACAACAAAACACCAAACAACCCAACACTAGGTGGTGGCTAACCCCCTTAAAGGGAAAACACGTCCTCTAGTCAGCTGACGTGGGGTGCCTAACCCCCTTAAAGGAAACAAGGCAGCTCCTCTCGCAATATCCTGCCTTCTTGCAGTCGTAGCATGCCAAAAAGAGTAGTACTTACAGTAGACATGTGCAACCTCTAGGCAACATGACTCACCTAGCCTCACACATCGCAAGGTCTCCTACCCTTCGTATCAGCACTGAGCCTTGCCTAGAAAACAACTGCCATCCACTCCCACAGGCAACATGACACTCTAGCCACACAAATTGGTGGCCAACATCGACCATCACGCTCAATGAGATTGAGGAACCCTTGCAAACCACTCCACATGAGCAAACACTGCTTCATGCTTTGCTCTCAAACTGCTATCTCAAAGCAGTTCCACCAAATCGGCGATCTCAAGAAGTCCAGCCACTAAGAAACCTTCCAATAAGGAGTCGATGTCCATCTCCAATCTAGAATGTAGACCGTCTCTCCCTAGATTCCTCGTGGTCCTTTGCATAATATCCTCACCGAAACTAGAGCTGGAGCCAAAGACACTCCTTGACACCGCAAACAAGGAAATTCAGGAAAATCAATAAAATTGGGGTACAAGAATGCATGACATGCAACTCTATGGAGTCACCACTAGACATCCCTAGCCTAGTGCTTTTAGGTGGACTTATGCTCTGATACCAACAGTAACGATCTCCAAGTCGTTACCACTCAATCTAGCTACATAATTTCATTTTTATTTTTATATATTTATTACAATTAAAATTATGCTAATTATACAGCTAGGTCTAAGTGCACTCAATAGAAATAAATCTAATAAACAATAGAAATAAAACTAAACTAAACACTCACTAGAATCCCTAACGTGTGGCAGCGTGACTCCTCCTATGTGTACTAGAATCCAACAACTCTTACTCCTACACCTGCCAAAGTACAAATCAAAGCATACATCAGTGACCACTCAAAATGGTCACCTAGCACACACCCTACCTAACAACACGGCACACCATGCCAAGGAAGTAGGTGTAACTACGTCCCAAACAAGCACAGGCATTCCACCTGGAAGCTGCAACACTACAACGGGCAATCCATTATTGCCCAGTAGGCAACAAAACCTCAAAACCATGCCTTTTAAACCATTCTTTTCTTTTCCTTTTAAAACCATATACATACTCTTTTTAAAACCTTTTATGCACACTTGAAATGGCCATCCCTGCCAAATCAAGCCCAAAAGCTACACAAGCTGATCCTTCACACTCTTCGCACAAACTAGACAACCAACGGTGTCTCAACGCTCAGCGTACCATCTAGAACACCAACAACAATCACAAAACACAAACTACAGAGCTTCTGCTCTACACCACATGGTCCTCTCTAGACCCAAGCAACAATACTAAAGCCCCAGAACCATTGCTCCTAAAACACAATGCTACAATGGCGCAATACCAACGCCACATTGGCACAACACGACGGTCTCCTCTAAGCCAAAACTACTGAGCCACTGCTCCAAAACACCACAACATACTGGCATAGTACCATGGCCTCCACTAGGCCCAAAACCACAAGCAAACAACGTGTTGTACTGCCTAGTGCCAAATAGTTAACATTGGCCACAAGCAGTCCACCGAGGAGCGACTATGGCGTTTGCGTTGCTACAAATAATCACCCTGTGGAGGAGTCTGTCTGTCTCGTAGTTCCACCACCTATAGGACCCTCACAAGCTCACCCCACCTGGGTAAGCTGTCCAGTCACTTAGGATGAACCACAGAGTACACCTATCGGCATCCTCAACTTGATACCTGAGACAACAAGAGTGTCACACCATCACGCCCGGACAATACCCCAAACCACAACCACCAATTCAACAAAACACATGGACTCAACTTAGCTAGTAGCTCACGACCCAAGGGGAATTATCTATCCTTGAAGGTCGATAAAAAATATTGGTCTTTTGGTCCCACTATAATGATCCAGATTTGGAAGTGGTGTTTTGGCCAGATAATTAAGGTGAGATTCAGGTGTGTTGGGCGTTGGGGGCCTTAACGCCCGATGTTAGACACATCTTCAATAGTGTCTTATGCCTAGATTGTGGGTTTCTAGCTCGCTAGTGTTGTGTGGTTTAGGTGCTGTGTTAGCTCTCGTAGGAGTTTTGTGTGTTTGTTCTAGGGTGCGGTGTTTGGTTGGCATGCTTAGGTGGCTGGTCTCTGTTAATGCAAGCCACGTGGATGTGGAAGGTCATGTTGTTTAGTCTTGTGCTGTGGCTTCCTTCCCTCCTTTTTTTCCTTCTTTCTTTCCTTCCTTTCTTTCTCTTTCTCTTTCATTTTCCAAGTCCACCCCTTCTTCCTCTTCTTCTTCCTCTTCTTCTACTTTGTTTCCTTCTTAAGGAATAAGAGAGAGAGAGGAGATGGGAGAGTGAGGGAGAGATGAGTGAGAGGGCTGTGAGAGAGAGAAAGAGAGATGGCTGAGAGGAGGAGGGGTTGCCACCATCACCACCGCTGTGCTGGCGTTGCGAGGAGGAGGAGGGGGAGAGGAGCTGCTCGTGGCCAAGGAGGAGGAGGTGGGCCACCGTTCACCGCTCATCGCTGTTGTGTCTTCGGTGGAGGTACGCACCCCTTAGGCTTTCTTTTGGTTTTTAATTTGATTCTTAGGTGCATGATAGTGTGCTCGTAATTGTAGTAAATTTTATTGCATTTATTTAGCATTTGTGGGTCATTTATGGCTTCAGATGAATAGTGCTCCTATGTGGTTATTTGGTGATTTCATGTGCCTCGGGCAATGGATTGTTGTGATTATTGTCCCAATTGGAAGATCTTGTCGAGATCTTTATTTTGATATATGGCTTGCCTGGTTTGTGTGGTTGGTTTGCAGGATTGGGTTTTGGGTCCCATTTCATGGTGCCCTACTATTGCCTGGTTCGGCATGCCGAATTATTTCGATATGTTGTTTTTGTTACAGACTGTCCCCATGACTCCTGGTTCAGTCGACTGAATTCGTTCAGTCTACCATTTTAGAAGTCTTAGGTGTTGACAGAATTCCTAGTTTGATCGATCGAACATTGTCCGTCTGTCGAATTAAGGGTTTGCGATCGACCGAGTGGTTTTTCGATCTGCCGATCTAGTGCCTTGAGCCCAGGTTTGGTTAATTGTTCTATTTTGATCTACAAATCCAGGCCCTAATCTTGTATTAAGATGTTTTATTGTCTTGATTTATATATATATATATATATATATATATATATATAGGGAAAGGATCAGATGAGGACATGTCCTCTTTTTAGCATTTTAAGGACAACTTCATATCTCAATATTTAACCATTTAATTAAAAATTTAAACCGTTAGATGTCATCTACATTCTCTAGGATGAATACATGTAAAATTTCAAGTGATTTTGGAACTTCTAGTTTAATAATGTAAGGCATGTTAATTATGACTCATTATAACTGATAAAGAACCATTAAATTTGTATTCGAATAGATTTGTATAATAGGAATTTCTAAACGCTGCATTTTTTTGTGTGTATCAGATCTAGATGATTTAGATTAAAATCAATTGATTACATTTTGACTTTGAAGCTTACAACTTAGATATCTAGTAATT
>JAMKQA010252708.1:0-15417 GCA_024699735.1 Posidonia australis
ATCTTGCATTATCCATTAGGCACGGATCACACATGCATTCTGCATTTTGTTTTGTTTCGTGATTTTCTTGTGTTTGTTTTGGTTTTCCTCGTCTTTCCATTAAAAGACTAGGTGACGACTCCTTTCCTTATCCTTTGTCTTCCCTAGGTGTTTCCGGGTCTTCTCTTCTTCTTCCAAATTCACCATTTTCGTCGTGATCGTATCGGATCTCCCCGTGTGTTTCTGCACATCGGAGTAGGTTAGAGAATCGCTCCAAGGGGTTCCACCGGCATGGTCACAGGCGCCATCCGGGAGGAGGAGGGGATAAGAAGGAGGGAAAGCTGGAGGGGCTGCAGTCGTGAGAAAGAGAGAGAGAAAGGAAGGGAGGTGCGCAAGCCAGAGGAGGAGAGCTTGATGTGCAGGGTTCATCGGTGGGAGAGGCTTCGTCGGGGAACAAGGAGGCTTGCCGGAGTGTGGAAGGGTCGCCGGAGGGCTGAGCCAAGTATGCGACCCCTCCTTCTCCTCCGTTCTCTTCTTTTCTTCTAATAAGTTAAATGCATGAAATGATGAAAATGCATGTAAAATCATAGAAAAATAGTGGAATTGATGAGAATGAGTTGAAATGCACGAAAACCTAGATATCATGCGGTTAGGATTGAAATTTGTAGGAATATGCATGATTTTGGAATGAAGGTTACAGTAGCCGTTTTTGAGCTTCATCGTTTTGTGATTTTTGTGTGGATTGTGTAGTTAATGAAATCATGAATGGTTTGTGGGGTTTTGAAGTAGACTCTAGAGTCTACACCCCATGATTTATTGATAATTTGTGATGTGTGTTTGGGGGGTCCGACGGAGGCTCTCACTTCTGGTGATTTCATTGACCGAAACAGGAAAATGCTCTGGTTCTGGGAAATTTGGTATGCTGAATTGAATTCGGTATGTCGAAATCCTGACAGATTAATCAAGGATACCTGGTTTTGGTAGGCCAAAATAAACTGGTTGACCGAATCAGGGATTTTCGGTATACCGAACCTGAAATTCGGTCTGTCGATTTTACCCTAACCCTGATATATATAAATGTGAATATAAAATGAAGGATAAATGGTTTTAGAGGTATGTAAAGCATGTGCTAATGATGTTTTCCCCATGTAAATGGCATGGAGGAATATCAAACCTAAATAAGTGGATTTGGTCATGGTTTGGGTATTAGACCCTATAAATGAATAAAATGGTTGTTTGTTTGAGGTTCTGGGCATGAAACCCAATTGTGATTTTAAAACACATGGTTTTTTATGAATTGAGTCGGGACCCCAGTAGAGGGTCAAGTATTGCATGGAAACAGATTCCTACAATGAAAAAGAATGGAAATGGAAATGGTTTTGAAAAGGAAAGCTTAAAGAGTTTTGAAAATGAAACACTAATAATGTGTTAAGGAACCACGAGGGTTGGTATTGACAACGTGGTAGGAGTATGAGGCTCCATTGAAACCAATTGCCAAGCACGACTATGGTTGCCGAGCTTGAGACGATGTAGGCTGAGCTTGGGTTGTTGAACCTAGTTGTTTGGGTCACCAGCTTGTGACGGTGTAGGCTGAGCCTAGGTTATTGAACCTAGTTGTTCGGGTCACCGACGATGTAGACTGAGCCTAGGTCATTGAATCTAGTTGTTCGGGTCACTGAAGACAAAGACGTATCCCTATGCATATATGAAAGAGATTGAGGCCGATTGGCTGGGGCGGTGTCATCCCACACGGGGAATTTCACCACGGTAGTGCAAGGAGGTAGGGGAAATGATATCCTCGCCTACTGCTTGTGTGCCTGATTACCCCTGAGCAAGGTAACATCAGTAAAGAAAAGTGGAAATGAATAAGAAAAGAATGTGATTTTGAGAAATAAAAGAAATGGGTTTGACTTGGATGGGACTTATGAATGGTCCTAAAATCCTGGAATAAAATAATGACTTTGTTTTAGCCAATTACCAACCAGTATTTGTGATTTTGGTTTTGAGCCCTGTAAAGCATTATGTTTTAGGTTGGATTTGGTCGAAAATCTGGATTTCTCAGAGTATGAGAAAGGTTTTGAAAAGGAAAAAAAGAAAGTAAAAAAAAAGGTGTTTTGAAAAGGAACATGGTTTTGGAAAATGATTTCCAAATTTTTTGAAAAAGAAAAGATGAGTTTTGAAAAGAGTATGGATTTGGGATCAAACTCCCAAGTGATTTCAAATGAAAGGAAAAAATGGATTTTTAAAAGAAAACTAAGTTTTATAAGTTAAAGTCGAGTTTTTGGCTTTACGCTGTTTTTGTGTTTGGGGCACGTACTAGGTGACTTAGATGTCACTCACACGTACTTATTTGGTTTTCAGGTGCAGATCTTGTGTAGTCGAGTTTCAGTGCCGGAGTCGGAGCTTCTAGCCGCACATTGTTTCCTAGATGTGAGCCTTAGTTACAGTTATTTAATTTTACTGTAATTAGTGTAATTTTGCTTATGATACTATGATTTAGGTAACGTGTCGGGTTCGGGGCCTTACACCTCCTGTAGCATTGAGTGCTAGTGACTTGTTCTCGGCACAGCTTACTTGGTTTGGTATGCTTCGTATCGCATGCCTAACATTGTATGCATCATTTTTTTAGCCTCACCACTAGCATTGCATATTTAACACGCACTCGCATTAGCATCGTGTGGAGCATCGCATATCTCCAATGAAGCTCAACACACACCAGCATTAGCATCAGCATGCATCATCCATATCACATGTATGCTCCCACCATAGCTTAGCATCTGCATCTACATTCTGGCAATGGGTTATTCCATTTGGTGTATCCACCAAGTGAGTGACTTAGTGTCAATAGTAAATACCACCCTCCTACGAGTTGCCAAATGGTGTGTCCTTTGTTAACCCTAAGCATTGGTTTTGGTTCCTTACGTCCCTCAACCTTGTTCACGGAGGGGCATCTGTAGACACCCCATTTTAGCAGCCACTTGCGACGGATTCCTCTGGAAGAGTGCGCTCCACCGGCAACTAGGCACTTCACCCTTTCTAAACACATTTTACCCTAAAACTAACCCAAACACCAAGCCCAACACTAGAATTCAGCCTGTGTGCTCTATGCCAATGGGATGCGTGGCCCGATTGCACGGCCTAACTGTGCATCGTGGATGCACGTGGGGAGCAGGGCACTCCGACGCAAGCCACTTGATCCATCACTTTTATCATACCTTGTATAAGCCACGGCGTCGCGTCGCTTAACCTGCTGCCCCGACGTACCCGACACCTCTACCACAGCCATGCCTTGTCGCAGCTCTATATTGCCGCCCATGTCCTGTCACCAACCGCCTGCAGCACGTCGGTGACCCACACCTCTACCACCACCTGCAACACACCTCTTCTATTTTCCAATAGCAACAACCTCCTGCAAATGACCTCCCTACCACAGCAACAACCTCCCGGATTGGTTCTTCGACTCACCCCACACAACCCCTATCCAGAGCCCCAACGCCATCCACTTCAGCCTCTTTCCAGCCATCTACTCCACCACCTCCAGCGACCTAACGATCACAGCCTTCCCTTCTTGACCTTGCGTCCATCGCATTGCGCTAGAGCATCATAAAACCTTTGGTAGGGTTTCTCCTCTCACCAAGGCACACCAACAACTACTCTCCGAACGCCACCTCCATAGCCAACGTGAGCCAACAGCTCGAAGAACGTCACCACAAGCCATCGTCGGAGGGGACAACCCCCGACTTGCAGGTAACCTTCTCCCCTGCTCCATAAGATTGTTTCCTTTCTCTCTTTTTTTGTCTGACATCTCTGTCATGACATTTCATCTTCATCTTCTCCACCTCTGGTGATGTCAGAACCCATATCCAATGACGTAGGTGGGTGGAGGGATCCACTCACGCACCCATGCACGCATTGCATCATTTGCATTCCACTTCATCCTTTGAGCCTTTGAAAGCCTTGGACTATACCGCCAAAGCCTCAAGATGCTATTTGTAAGCGAGCTCGCTAGTGGAATTCAACTCTTGGTGAGAATGATGGGTAGTAGCCTCTGGTTGACCGGGACTCTGTCTAAGCATCCAGATACGTCCCCTTGCATTCCATCATGTCTCCCATGCATCATATAGCATCCATGCATCATTGCATTAGGGTTAGAGCAACGAAAAGCTCGTAGCTCTATTTTGCCTCCGGTGGGTGTGCCCCAATAGCGTGTGTGATCTACGTGGTTTTGCTAAAGACATAACATGCTAACGGGCTGAGCTCTTGCACACTTACCTCATTCATTTCTCCACCCTATATCCACGTATCCTAGGACCTAAACCATGGCATGCACCTGTTCATAATAGTCTACTCTACGTCTCCATGCATTTAATTAGCCATATGCACCACCACATTCCATCAGAAAGTGGGGTGAATTCGCTAGCTTGTTGTCCTATTCTGTCACTAGCATGCGCGCCCTGATTGGCGACAGACATGCGCGTTGGACATGCACGGTTTTGCGAGGGACACAACATGCAGCTAGCTTATCTATTTGTCTACCTATATTACATTCCTCCACCCTATATCCATGCACCTAGGCATAAATCCAATACATCCACTTGCATCTTATGCACACGTGGTTTCGCGAGGGATAGTAGCGTGTGTGATCTACGTGGTTTCGCTAAAGACATAACATGCTGACGGGCTGAGCTCTTGCACACTTACCTCATTCATTTCTCCACCCTATATCCACGTATCCTAGGACCTAAACCATGGCATGCACCTGTTCATGATAGTCTACTCTACGTCTCCAAGCATTTAATTAGCCATATGCACCACCACATTCCATCAAAAAGTGGGGTGAAGTTTGCTAGCTTGCTGTCCTATTCTGTCACTAGCATGCGCGCCCTGATTGGCGACAGACATGCACGGTTTTGCGAGGGACAAAACATGCAGCTAGCTTATCTATTTGTCTACCTATATTACATTCCTCCACCCTATATCCATGCACCTAGGCATAAATCCAATACGTCCACTTGCATCTTATGCACTTTAGATATACATTAATCTTGTTTATTTGCACATCATCATTGCATTAATGCATGCATCGCATTCGCTCATTCCTCGTTTTGTGTTTCACCAAGCACATCATTTGTTATTTCATCACTTGTCATCTGCCAAGCATCATACGTCATTACCCAAATTAAGTGAGCATGTCATGCATCATGACATTCATCTCATGCATCATGACACACTTGCATTTGGGGCGATGACGATTACTATGTCGGATCTTTTTGACCGATGGTCCAGGATTCACATAGCGTAGTTGAGCCCATTTACATCAAATTTACACCCTACTCACATCACTTGCACTAGTGTAGCATATGGCATTTATCCATTTTACATTTAGCAAGCATGCATGATCATTTGCATTTGACGACACACAAGCAAGCCAAAAGCCTAAGAAAAGCTGATTTCTCAGACCCTTGGGGGTACCTAACACCTTCTCCATGCGTAACAGGAGTCCTTACTCTTTCTTTGGCTCGCAATGACCAATGTGTTGCATCCATGAGGCACGAAGCATGCACATACATTTACGCATACATTTGCATTCATTTTGCATTGTTTTTCTTGTGTTTTATCGCATTCGATTTTCCTTGTCTTTTCGGTTTTAAAAGATTAGGTGGCGACTCCGTTTTTGTCATTATCATTTTCTTTTTTTATGTTTCGTTAGGTATTTTCGAGTCGAGTGTCCTTCCTTGAATTCACCGTCTTCGCAGTAACCTTTTTAATTCTTTGCGTGCTCCCCCATGTGCGAAGGTCGGTTCCGGCATGGTCACATGCCTAGATTCAAAGAATCAGGCTTTGGTCTAGAATAGACCATGTTTGCAGAGTAGAGGTTCTGTGTTTGTTTTTGTAGCTTTTGAGGTGGCTGTGGTCAATGTTCTGGAAACTATAGAGAGTATTCAGACACCAGCGATTGTTTGATCTACATAGAAAGTGTGTGGGGATCACATTGTGTGTTTTGGTGTGGTTTTGGACTTGACTTGGCGAGAGTGACCATTTCAAGTATACACAAAGGATTTTGAAAGGAAAAGAGAGAAGTAGTTTTAAAGACATGTTTTAAATGATTCATTGTTTGTTGGGTAATGGGGAGTTAACTTACTGTGGTGTTGTGGCATCCAAGTGAGATACCTGTGTTTGGTTGCTTGTGGTGTAGTTACGCTTGTTTTCTCAGCATTGTCTATTGAGTTGTTTGGTGTGTTAGGTGAGCTGTGTGTTGGGTGACCATTTTGAGTGGTCATTCATGTTTGCTTTAAATTATTATTTTCGCAGGTGTAGGATTAGGAGCTAATTTACTATTACATATAGGATGAAGTCACGCTACCATACATCAAGGGTTCTAGTGAGTGTTTAGTTATTAGTTTTATTTTCTGTTAAATATTCTTTGTAATTTATTCTTAGATTTAGTTTCAGAATTAGTGTAATTGTAATTGAAATAAAAAGACAATGAAAATTGTAGTTAGGATGAGTGGTCTACCTGTTTGTGGAAGTAAACGTCAACTTTCTTTTGGAAGGTTTCCCAATGGCTTGATTTTGCGATCGTCGATTTGTGGAGCTTTGTTGGGGGAGCAGTATGGGAGTGGAGTGTAAAGTTGTGTTCACTTGCGTGGAATGGTTTGCTTGAGCTCTTCAACTTCGTGGAGAGTGACTTTTGGGCGTTGTCCACTTGCATTGCGTGGATTAAGCACCGTGTTGCACGTCAAAGTGGTGGTAGTTATTTTTTAGGCAAAACTCAGTGCTAGCATGTAAGGTAGGAGATCTTGCGGTGTGTGAGGCTAGATGAGTCATGTTGCCTAGGTTGTTCATGTTTGTCGTGAGTACTAGTCTTTTTGGTATGCTATGACTATGTGCAGGTAGGACATTCGTAGAGGAGGTGCCTTGTTCCTTTAAGGGGTTAGGCATCCCATGTTAGCGTTAGCCGACTAAAGGAAGTGTTTTCCTTGCCACCATCAGACATAGGATTGTTTTGTGTTTTGTCGTAGAGGGAGAGGTGTAGTAGGTGACTGCCTCTTGTGTAGACCTCCACATTGGTAGTTGTTTTCTTTTGTGATTGGTGTGGATGATTCTTTGAGTTCCATCCTCCTGTTATTGCATCTGGGTGAAGCATGATGCTCTCTAGATGTGTGTTGTTGCTTCTGAGTGACTTCCATGGGTCCCAAATGTGTGTTATTACTTCTAGGTGACTTTGTGGGTTCCCAAATGCATGTTGTTGCTTTTAGGTGACATAGTGGGTCCCCAGATGCATGTTGTTGCTTTTAAGTAACTTCGGTGGATCCCCAATGTATGTTGTTACTTTTTAGTGATTTCGGTGGGTCCCTAAATGCATGTTGTTGCTTTTGGGTAACATCAGTGGGTCCATAGATTTGTGTCGTTGCTTTTGGGTGACGTAGTGGGTCCCTAGATGCGTGATGTTGCTTCTAGGTGACTTTAATGGAACCCCAGATGTGTGTGGTTGCTTTTGGATGACTTCAGTTGTCCCTAGATGCATGTTGTTGCTTCTAGGTGACTTTGGTGGGTCTCTAGATATGTGTTGTTACTTTTGGGTGATGTAGTGGGTCCCTAGATGCATGTTGTTACTTCTGGGTGAAGTCGATGGGTCCCTCAATGCATGTTGTTGCTTCTAAGTGATTTTAGTGGGTCCCTAGATGTGTGTTGTTGCTTTTGGGAGATGTAGTGTGTCCCTAGATGCATGTTGTTGCTTCTGAATGATTTCAGTGGGTCTCTAGATTCGTGTTCTTGCTTCTGAGTGACTTTAATGGATTTCCATATGTGTGTTGTTGTAGCTGGATGACTTTAGTGGATCTCCAAATGTGTGTGGTTGCCGTGGATACTTTGATTGAGGTCAAAGTTATCTGGGTGGTGTTGCTCATCTGCATCGAGCATTAGTGTTGCACGTCTACATTGTGCATTGGTGTTGCACGATTGTGTCGTGCTTTTTGTTTGGGGGCTTGTCCATAGAGTGGCATAGCCCAAGTTGTTGTTTGTTGTGTGTTTCCTTGAGTTGTCTTATTTGGACACCTGGTCGGTTTTGGTTGTCGATGGTTTGAATGGCTCAATGCTGTTTGTGTGGTGGAGATCCTTTCTTCGGTGTTTCCTTCTAGGGTGTCCTGTTAGGGATGCCTAGTTGGTTTCTTGCTTGTAGGTGGGTCGAATGGTGTAGTGTTGTTCGATCTGTAGAGATCTTCTCTCCTTTGGTTATTGGGTGTCTTGTGGTGGAGGTCGAGGTGAGCTAATGAGATTGGCTTCTTGTCTTGTTTGGTGGCGTCATTGGTTGAGCTGTTGGGTGCGATCTCGGGTGTTTCCTCCGATTGGGTGTTTCCTGGTTTAGGTGAACTATTCTCATGGATCTAGCAGAGGCATCTTTGGGATAGTGGCACTACAGAGAGGTCCACTAGAAAAGAGGTACAACTCAAGATGATTTGGACATTGTTTCTTGGGAGTTGTTATGAGTTGGAGACTCGTCTAAGTTTGACTTCCGAGTGGTCCTTTGCATTAGTTGTGGTTGTTTCACTAGAAGTAATGAATCTTGTGGCTTTGGGTTAGGATAAGTTCTTGTTGCAATGAGGCAATGTAGTGACTTGTGGTCCTCATTAGTTGGAGAAATACGAGGGGAACTATCCAACCCTTGTATTTGTGTTGGCCATAGCAGTGTTTGTGCTTTGGATTTGGTGGAATGCTGGTCTAGGAAGCAATTCCTAGAGGTAGATAGTGCCTAGTTTCGTTGATCTATTGGTACACTCTTGGTCTGTGAGGGGCTTTGTTGTGTCTCAATAGTTAGATTTCTCTTGTGTCTTGGATTAGTAGAGGTTTTTCTAGGGTGATGAGAGGTGTTACTGAGCACGTGGTGTGGAGTTTGAGGTAGTTTTGACTAGGTTGTGCATCAGTGTAGTGCAGCGCATGTTGGTGGTAACTGGTTGCACTTGGTCACCCCTGTGTTTTGCGTGTCTACCAGAGAGGCTCAAGATATTTTGAGACTCTAGAAGACACTGTTTTGAGCCTGTGGTTAGAGGTTTCGTGTTGTGAAGGGATCACTTTTCGAGGAATTGGTGGTGTTTGGACTCACGGAGAATTGGGTGCTTGGTGTCGCTCTAGACATTAGTAGGATGAAATGGCTTTGTGGAGCTTGAATTTTCTCCTACGGGTCTTGACTTTTAGGTGATACTGTTGTACTGGTTGTCTGGGGTTGTGAGATGGACATCCGAGTTTGGTATCCTTGGTCATTTGCCTTGAGAATTTCGAGGACAATTCTTTTAAGAGTGTTAGGATGTAACGAATTAGATCTGAAACAACACTCAAGTATGGTGTGTTAGACGTAGAGTATGGTGCGTTTTATGTTAGTTGCACTAGGCACGTGTTTAACACCTATGGTCTGTGTGGGTTAGACATGACTTGCAAGCGCAACATGCAGACGCGACTTGTAGGCATGATTTGCAGGCATGACTTACTGGTGTGGTTTTCTGGCACGGATTGTAGGCACAAAAAATTTACCATTCAGGGCTCAAAACTTAAGCTGCATTTTGCAGAATCAATGTCACAACTGAGTTTTGGATGTTGTATCCTGGTGCTTTGAGGTTTTGATACTGTGTGGAACCTTGTGGAGATCCTAAGGATTGTTTCAGGGTTGTGGTGGTTGTCAGTGTGTCTTGATAGCTGATTCCCTCTGGTACGAGCCACTTGAGCTGTAAGTGGTTGTGTAGCCATGGTTTTGTGCTCGTAGCTTTGCTTGCACGTGGCAATGGCCTAGAGGGTGCATGTCGTGTGGTTTCTAAGTCGATGTGCGAGGTTGTTGAGTGCTAGACCCGTAGTTGGGCACATGCACTAACGACGACAGACACATGCTAAGCTTCTTCCTTATCTTGCAGTAAAGAGGAGGCGAGAGTGTGGGAGGACTTGAGAGTTTCTTTCCCCTTTTCCTTCCTTTCCCTTCTTCCTTCTCTCTTCTTTTTCTTATCTTTCCTTCCTTCTTCTCATCTCTCCTCTTTTATATATAACAAGAGAGAGGGGGAGGCAGGGAGAGAGTGATGGAGAAAGGGAGGAGAAAAAGACTGTGTCGTTGTCACTGCCACCTTGCCGAGAAGGAGCAAAGGAGATCCGGACCTAGGAGGAAGAGGATGGGAGGTCGTCATGCGTCGTCATCGGAGAACAGTACACATCTCTTTAGACTTCTTTGTTTTCCATATTGATGGTAGGGATCATGATAGTGTAGTTTTGTTGTGTGTGAATGCTTGGATAATCTTTAGAGGATTTATGGTTGATTTTATTGGCTATTAATGGCGTCGTCGGCCACTGTTAAGGTGAATAGTGACTATCATCTTTGGATTGTGATTTCTTGGATTTGCTCATCAGATCTATGTTTTTGATACCAAATTATAGAGCTCATCGACATCTTCAATTTGGTATATTATTTGTAATTTTTGGTTGTGTGTGGTGTGACCTATGGAGATAGGTCACTCGTAGGTTTACTGTGTAGATACACAATACTCGTGAGCTTTGGATGTTGACTTCTTGGGATCCGCTCAATGGATTTTTGTGATTCTTGTCCCAAAACGTAGATCATCTTGAGATCTTCATTTTGGTATATGGTCTGTAGTTTTTGGTCGCTCGTGCAGGGAATGGTTTCAACTTCCGTTTAGGCAATTTTTGGGTTCCCATCTTGTTTCCTCCGACCAGGTGTTTCCTGATTTAGGTGAACTACTCTCAAGATCTAGCAGAGGTATCTTTAGGATAGTGGCACTACAGAGAGCTTTGCCAAGAAATAGGTACAGCTCAAGTTGATTTGGACCATGTTTCTTGGGAGTTGCTATGAGTTGGAGGCTCATCCAAGTTTTACTTTTGAGTGGTCCTTACCATTAGTTGTGGTTGTTTCATTGGAAGTAGTGAATCTTGTGGCTTTGGGTTAGGATAAATTCCTATTGTAATAAGGCAACGTGGTGACTTGTGGGCCTCATTGGTTGGAGATATACGAAGGAACTATCCAAATCTTGTATTTGTATTCGCCATAGCAGTGTTTGTGCTCTGGATCTGGTGGAGTGTCGGTCTAGGAAGCAATTCTTGGATGCATAAAGCGCCTAGTTTTGCTGATCTATTGGTACACTCTAGGTCTATGAAGGGCTTTGTTGTGTCTCTGTAGATAAATTTCTCTTGTGCCTTGGATTAATAAAGTTTTTCCAAGGTGATGAGAAGTGTTACTAAGCACGTGGTATGGAGTTTGGAGTAGTTTTGACTAGGTTGTGCATCAGAATAATGCAATAGATGTTGGTGGTAACTAGTTGCACTTGGTCACTCTTGTATTTTGTGTGTTTGCCAGAGAGGTTCAAGATGTTTTGAGACTCTGGAAGACATTGGTTTGAGCCTACGGTTAAAGGTTTCGTGTCTTGAAGGGACCTCTTTTCGTGGATTTGGTGGTGTTTGAACTTATGGAGAACTGAGTCCTTGGTGTCGCTCTGGACATTAGTAGGACAAAATGGCTTCGTGGAGCTTGGATTTTCTCCTACGGATCTTGAGTTTCAGGTGATACCATTGTGTTGTTTGTCTGGGGTTGTAAGATGGACATCCGAGTTCGGTAACCTTGGTCTTTCACCTTGATAATTTTGGAAATGAAATTCTTTTAAGGGGGTTAGAATGTAGGCACATGCTTAATACCTGTGGTTTATGTAGCTCAAGCATAGCTTACAGACATGACTTGTAGGTGCGACTTGCAGGCGTGACTTGCAAGTACGATTTGCAAGAATGACTTATTGGTGCAGTTTTCCAATGTAGATTGCAGGCATGGAAAATTTAGTATTCAAGATGTAGAACGTAAGCTGCATTTTGCAGAATTGGCATTGCAACTGATTTTGGTCGTCGTATCCTAGTGCTCTAAGGTCGTGATACTATGTGGAGCATTGTGGGGACCTAAGGATTGTTTCGGGGTTGTGATGGCTAGCGGTGAGCCTTGATAGTTGATTCTCTCTAGCACGAGCCACTTGAGCTATAAGTGGTTGTGCGGTCATGGTCTTGTGCTCGTAGCCTTGCTTGCACATGGCAATGGCTTGAAGGGTGCTTGATGTGTGGTTTTTGATTTGGTGCGTGGGGCTGTTGACTGTCGAACCCTTGGTTGGGCACATGCACTCATGACCATAGACATGTGCTTGGATTCTTCCTTGGCTTGCAACTGTTGAGGGGTGGCTTGTTCGTGTCTCTGTTTGGGGAGCACGATGAGGAAGAGGTGAGAGTGTGGGGAGGACTTGAGAGCCTCTTTCTCCTTTTCCTTCCTTTCCTTTCTTCCTTCTCTCTTCTTTTTCTTATCTTTCTTTCTTTCTTCTCTTCTCTCCTCCTTTATATATATCAAGAGATAGGGGAAGGCAGGGAAAGAGAGACGGAGAAAGGGAGGAGGAAAGGACTATGTCACCATTGTTGCTGCCTTGCCAAGAAGGAGTAGAGGAGATCCAAACCAAGGTGAAAGAGGAGGGGAGGTTGTCGTGCGTCACCATTAATCGTCGAAAAATGGTACACACTTTTTTAGACTCCTTTGATTTCCAAATTGACGGTAGGGATCATGATAGTGTGGTATTGATGTGTGTAAATGCTTGGAAGATTTTTAGAGGATTTATGGTTGATTTCATTGCCATTAATGGCATCATCGACCACTATTGGAGTAGTGACTGTTGGCTTTGGATTGTGATTTCTTGTGATCCACTCATCAGATCTTTGTATTTTTGGTACCAAATTGTAGAGCTCATTAAGATCTTCAATTTGATATATTATTTATAATTTTTGGTCGTGTGTGGTATGACCTGTGGAGATAGGTCACTCGTGGGTTTACTGTGCACATGCACAGTACTCATGAGCTTTGGATGTTGACTTCTTGGGATATGTTCAATGGATTTTTGTGATTCTTGTCTCAAAGCGTAAATCATCTCGAGATCTTCGTTTGGTATACAATCTGTAGTTTTTGGTCGCCTATGTAGGGAATGGTTTCAACTTTCAGTTTGGGCAATTTTTGGACCGTTTGAGGAAGAAGATGAATAGTGTTTCGAACATTTTACATTTTAGCCCCTCAGGTTTGTGAGAATTAGTTCTTGGTCCCTATCTAATTACTTTTGGGTCCCTAGCATTTTGGTTTAGTTACTTTTTGGTTCCTACCTTATGGATTAAATTACTTTTTAATCCTTAGCTTTTGAGTTAATTACTTTTCAGTTCTTGACTTTCTATGGGAGTTGCATTTCAGTACTTAGGTTTTTGTATAAATTACATTTAAGCCCTTAATGACCTGTTTGGGGTAGTTTTTAGTATGTTTAGTGTTATATTGACCTTGTAGTCAACCATAGTATAATAATGATTAGAAAAATCATTAGAGATGATTTAAAGATTGCCTAAAATAAATTAGCAAGATCCCACTAGGCTATAGTTTTGAATAAAAGACTATATGACCTAGAAATACTAAGTCTTTCCCTTAATTAGTTTAGATGGACATTAGGATTTATACTTAATCCTAGGATTAGTTGTAGGTCTAGTTTTGAGTGTGGTGCATTGAATAAGGTATTCAATGGTATTGTTCGGGTGTTTGACACTAGGCTAGTTGTGGTTCATGTGAGACACAGTTTATCAGGCGTCCTACACTTTAGCACCTATAATTAGAGTTTTGTGTGTAGGTTGTGTTGGTGTTCAGTCTTGTAAGTTGAATAGGACTTCAAGACCATTTCTTGGCCTTTTGTGTGGTTCTTCTAGGTAAACTTTTTTCACAGAAGGTGCCTTTATTTCCCTGTTTGGTGTATTTTGGGTATTTTCTTGGGTTGTTGTTGTGGATTAAGTATGACGCTCTAGAACTTAGATGCTTCCAAAGTGTGATTTTTGGGCTTAACAGAGGAGCTATCTAGGCTATGTTTTGTGGTGTGATTTTAAAGGATTTTGAAATGGTTTTCTAAAAGAGTTTTGGAAAGGAAATGCATTGGTTGACAAAGGTTTTGGAAAGGATTTTTCATGATTTTCTGTTTGTGACTAACCAACAAACCTGAAAATTGTGTTGTTAGGACCAGGAGATGTGGCTGTATTCTTGGATGGTCGAGTATGTCACCTAGGTTGAGGTCTTGATACCAAGAGGCTAAGGCAGGTGTTCATCGGATCCCTGAGGTATGATACTCCTAGATTGTCGTTCACGAGGCCAAGGCTGAGGTCCACTGGTCGAGGTGCTCATCAGGTTAGAAGGGTGACACTTCATTCGTCCATGGTGTCGAGACTCTAGGTACCATTCATACCTAATGGTATCATGGTAGCAGACTCATGAGGTATGAGACTTTTATGTAGCTGAGCATGATACATTGGTTGCTACGGGTACCGTAGTGTTAGTGGGTGTTGGCGAAGCCTAGGTGTAGGGTACTGTAGTGTTCAAGTACTGAGCTAGGACGCCAATAGAGCGTATCCTTTGGTTTATCTTAAGAGAGGATAATTCGCTTAGGTGTATGGTAAGTAGGCTTTCTTGGTGTGTGTTTAGTCTTTTGATGGTTCTGCAGGTGGTGGGATACCAAGATGGGCAGACTCCAACATAGGATTGTATGCATAATTACTTTTCTCAAGACAAAATTGTGTTGTGTGCCCTTACTTATTACAGATCTGACATGCCTGATTAGAGTTAATAGTTGGAGGAGTTGGCAATAGCGGCGATTTGACAGATGAAGAAGTAGGAACACCATTGTGAGAAAAATAGACACCTCGTGGATAGTATGCACCTTGAAGAAAGAATGGAACACGACCTCCTCCTTGATTGTGGCCACGTCCTTTATTACGACCACGACCTCAACCTCGAGAAGGATTGGTAGTCGAGACACTCAAAGTGGTTGCAGTGGCAGATTCAGGCGACGAGCCAGATTTAGTTGGAGTGGTTTGGGTTGCAGTCATAGTTGTACTCACCGAAGAAGTAGAGTAAGTTGTTTCATGAGACTCTCTTCTTGCAGAAGAAGATCAAAGAGCTCATTAAACGTAGTAGACAGATGAAAGTGCAACGAAGTGATGAATTCCTTGTAGTCATTACTCAACCCATCAACCACAAAATCAACAAGATCGGAGTCAAAAATGGGAGAGCCAACGGCTGACAAGGAATGAAAATGATGTTGGAAAAATCTATTAATATGTTTTGATGATAACAAAATGAAATGTGATTAATTGTTAATAAATCACTTTAGAAAATATGACAAGTAATCATTAAAGCCAAATATTCAAATATACATATCTGTGAACAGACCTGCCTTGATAGAAGCTTTTTGAAAGCTTATATCAATTCGGCATACCAAAAATTTTCGGTATTCCGAATCAGGGAAATTCAGCACATCACTCGAAGCACCGAAATTCAAAGCAAATCAAAGATTCCAGAAATTCGGTCGACCGGACAAAATCGGCATACCGAATCAGCAAATTTCGGAA
>JAMKQA010252709.1:0-13165 GCA_024699735.1 Posidonia australis
TAGTGGTTGCTCCCGGCACATGACAGGAGATCATAGTCTTCTAAGTACATTAAGTACCAAGGAAGAAGGAGCGGTCACTTTTGGGGACAATGCCAAGGAAAAAATTGTGGGAATAGGAAATGTAGGTAACCCTCAACAGAGTTGTCTCATAATCCAATACCAAACAGAAGACAGTTACTTCTTTCACCTTTAAGGTTGAATATATAACTTGCTATATGACATATTCGCAAGCTATTTGAATACACAACTTTATCACATATTTAAAAATCATGGACTCTATAATGAAACCCATTAGGATATTTTATAATAATGAGGTAGCAGTTAAAGTCTCTAACAACAACATGTGCTCTAGTGCATGCAAGCATATGGAAATCAAGTTCTTCATTGTAGAGATCATTTGGTGTCTAATGAGCATGTTAAAATTAATTCAATGCTAGCTAATCCTCTTATAAAGGCACTTCCTTTCAGTACCTACAATGAACACGTGCTTAAGATGGGTTTAGTCAGTTCTTTTGAGATTTTGCTTCGATGGTTTAGATACTAATGTATTATGTGATATTACACTTATTTTGATGATCTCTGTTTAGTAGTTCTTATTTTGCTTATTAAATTATTATTTTATCGTTGGATAAATCAAAGAGAACAAACTTTATTTTTATTTTTATAATATTTGTAAGTTTATTCATAAAGTATTGATTACCACATAAAGTGTTCAATTGTAGCTTCAATCTTAAGTATCTTAGTACATGGAAGGGACATACATTTTGACAATATACTACCACTATAACTAGTATCTATGAGAGTTATTATTTGTTAATGAAGGTTAATGTGTCGTGTTAAGAAATTGGAAAGTGATCGCTCCACATAAGGTTTTGTCTAGCATAAAGTGAGTTAGATAAGTCACATCTCTCTAGGGTTTCAACACACAATCACAAACCAACTCTTCTAAGTCTCTTGCATTGAGAAAACTCCCTCCATAGGAGTAGAGATAATTACTATGGAGACACACATCAGAGGAACGCTTCAGCATTCAAGTCAATGACATGATAACATCAGGTAAGTCCCATATAGCCTATCATATAAAGGTTCAGTAATACACCGTTTGCAATAGACAACTCCAAAAGAAAATAAATGTCTACTGAATTGAAATTTACCAAAGATTTAGTAATACAAAACTCACATTATTAACATCATAATATGTTGTTAGATTCTAAACAAAGACATTGTCCATTCATAGAGGATCCATATCAAGAAAGTACTCAAATGAAATCTTCAAGAAAATCTCTCACTGAGCAAGTTTAAATCTATCTGCATATTTCTTCTAATGAAGAAAAGTGCAGTAAGATGGATGAAATGATAGTTGTATGTAAAGAAGAGAAAGATAATGACATACGATGACAGAAATATAACGTACTAATGATAGAGAAAAACGATCAATATGCATTATTGTCTTTGACAGTCCTACTTGGCTTCTCCATTTGATTTTGTAGAGAACTACTCTCAACATCATACAATTTACTCTCAATAACCTATCATCCTTTTCTTACCATTTCGTGTCGAGATTAGATGAGGAGAAGAAGCTCTAGTGGTTGTAGATGAGGTGAAAGGAAAACAAGACGAAATAGTTGTAGGTGAAAAGAGAAAAATGTTCTAATAGTTTGAAATGCAAAGGAAGTAAGAAAGTAAAAGTATATTGTCTTTCAACCTTTAAAAGAAACTTACTAAAGGAATCTCTTGTCAATTATAGAACAACAGTAACAGGAGAGATAAAGTATACACACATCGCAAGCCATACGGAGCTACATCAATAAGGTCAATTTTAAGATCTAAAATGAAGTCCATGTACTATTTTCCAGTATCAATCATCTATTTTGAGTTTTTTTTTTCAATATATAGGAATAAGAAATGATTAAAATAATAAATAAGATGTGGAACTGACTCATCGACAGGATACCGACTTATTTGGTGAATGTGGTGCAGTTTTCAGTTTCTGGAATGAATGCTTTTACGAACGTCTAAGACACCTCAGGGACTTTTGTGGATGAGATTATCAATCGTGAATGAAACATAAGTAATTGCAAGTAAGAAATGACCAAGTCATGCAAGCGCAAGTAATATTATGGTCGTTTTCACGTCAGTACCTTGCATTTTTTGTTACTCCAATTAACTCGATTATGAAAGCCATCATGCTGGTTTTGTTATTATTTCACTCGGTCTGCTCATTCTTACTTTGATGGCTCACAGGTAGAGGTGGAAATCGGGCCGGGCCGGGCGCAACAGACCCTGAGCCCGGCACGGCCCATGGCCCGGGGCCGGCAGCCATTTCCCGCCTTGTGCGCGGGCCGATCCGGTCCGGCCCGACCCGACCCATGTCTACTCACCGGTTAAGGTCTATTTGATAATCATTATTAAGACTAATTTTTGAATAAAAATGTTTATTTCTAAAAAAAATTGAACCAAACACTAAATTTTACATTAGATTATTTCAATACAACAATGTCACCAAATGCTGCCTAATCATGCTTACTCTCTCTTTCAAAGTAGTACGTTTAACTTTTTCAAAAATACTATTTATAAAAACAAACTATTTTTCCACAAGTGTTATCAAATACCATATTACTCTATTTTGAAGAGTTGGCAAAGTTAAATAAATGTTCGTTCTATGTCAGAAGCCATTTCTTCTCCACCAAACGCTTGAGACCTTTTCCTGAAATAGTGCCTCACATGGCCACATGTTAGATACTGTTTAAACGGAAAATTATGTGGATAATTTTCTTTATTTTGAAACTAAAATAAAGATAAATAACACCCAAGAAACTATGAGGCCGTTTCATACAATTTTTAGTTAACTTTTGACTATATAACTTTTCCTTAGAAACTACAATGATCCATTGATTCTACCAAATACTATCGATTTTTCAAAAATATATAATTTTTAGAACCATGATTCATTGACATTTCTAGAAACTAAATTATGACTATTTCTAATCAGAAACTAACTTCTACGCTTAAGACTAAAAACTGAAATTTTCCCAAACAAACCTTATATCTTGTTGAAGTCCTAAATTTACATCATGAAACGCATCATAGTCAAAAACCTGACATTTGATATCGTATAAAACAGCAAGTCCAGCTTTCAAATGAAAACCGTAGAACATAGAATAAACATCAAGCCCCAAATATAGGTACAGTTTGGATAAACATTACTCTAATGAACCGTTGTTAGAAGTATATACCGTGTGTACCATCAATTAGTTTCGAGGGCTTCTTTTTCCAAATAACAAGCCCATCAACAACAGAGTAAAAGCCATTGACGGACCAACATATTTCATTACGATTACACTAAAATACAAGGTACAGAATAACAATGCACAGTACAGGCATGATTGGATTACGACCACGGAATCATGAAGTCAGTTGGTCTCCAACCTCAAACCAGAAGAAGACGGCAGCTGGAGCATAGATGGCCCGAACATGCTGCAATGCCAAAGTACCACTCGTTGTAACAGCCTTTGCACCTCCCTCTATCCGTGTCTTAGAAACTCTGACACAATCATAGTGTTCCTTTGAGGTTTCCGATCTAATGACACCAAAATTACTTGCTGTGCTTACTATTGCACAGGACAGATAATCCAAAGGATTTTCCTCACATTGGAGTAGGCAACCTTCAATGGTGAGTCTTCCTCGCCGGTGAAGGAAGCAGCACCCAAGTTCGGCTCTGACCGTCAAGTTCACTACCTTACATGTGGACAGAAACTCCAATGCACTGCAACTTACATGAGGGGTCTATAAGATGCATACAGTACATGCATACAAAGAAAAAGTTATGCTGATATCCAAGTAACTGACTAAGAGTGATAATCAAACTACTGCTACAGGAATAAAGTCATCTCTCTCTCATTCATTAATTTCTTTAGCTTTTCTAAAGTTTTATATGCAAAGTTTTTTACTCATTTGAATCACAATGAGAATGAGATATTTGAATGTTGTCTTCCAATCGGACTCAGTATAGGACAAGTATATGCAAAGTTTTTGACTCATGTGAATCACTATGAGAACGAGAAATTTGAATGTTGCCTTCCGAATAGACTCAAGGATCCTCTTTCAGGCACGATTAGTATTAGATCGATATATATTTCAAACTTCTGAGAAGAGAAAGTCAACAATGGCAACTAATTTTCAGCTTCTTATCAATGATGCTTATGGAGAACATATAATGGCTAAATGGAATGAAATGCATCACATGATGATAATCTGATGCAGTGGATAAATAGTAAATACTAAGTTTCTAATAAACCAACAAACCTTTCTGAGCCACGAGAACAGGTCAAAATTGTATCATCAGGAAGCTCACCTCCTCCTATCTGAAAATAGTAAAACATGTGACCGTTTAAGTGAACATACAAACATTCGCACACAAAAATTAGACTCTAGATCCAGACTTAGCCAAAGTCCATGCACCTGGAATTTCAATGTGAATCCCAATTTACCTAGTCCTCTACATATTTAGTCATAAAGGGCACGGGGAAAAAAGGAAGGAATATATCTATGAAAAAAAGAAAATTAAATCAAATGCAAATGAGATCTATACAGTTATTTTATTCACCCCGTAAAAGAGTAACCAACTTCAATTATGAATTTGTCTGATCCATACAGTTCCTTTTTATTAACCTCACATAACCTTTGTTAAAAGAGAATAAGCAGGGAGAATGAGATAATCTTTGAATAAAATCTAGGTAACAAAGCCACCGATTTCATATTAAAATAATAGTCAGAGACAATTACTATAAGACGGTTGCTATTTCTTAACCAAATTTTTGTGCACATACACTGTTTAAATGGCTAAGATTCCAATTATATTAGAAAAGATCAAGTTTCACAAGCCTATATTTACAGTTAAACATCACAGAATGAAAGATCCACGAAGAAAATAATGTGAGGGATGTATTGAAGCACATAAATGTGACCTATGATATTCTTGGCTAAAAAATCCCCCTTTTTTTGTGGGAAAGACTTATAGCAATAGCTGTCAATGGTCTACGTGGCTCTTAATAGCAGTCAATTGTCTATGCGGCTCTACACTTATGGCCAAAATCTGAACCAAATGAGAAAATACAGTCCACTTAAGTAACTCATGCTATACAAATTTGACCCAAGCCAAAAATTAAGATGGGTAAGCTTCTAACAATTAGACAAATTCTATAGAAAAGCTACAAGTCACAATCTGAACCAAACATAGCTTTAAAGTATTTTCACAAACTTTAAATATCAAATGCACAACAAGGGCCATCATGACATATATATCGAATGTCATGTGACCAACACCTAAAAAGTTATAGTGGCTTGTGGAGATGAAAATGGATAGGTACTTAGATAAACAAGGAAAACTAGTGGTGCACTGAACCTGAAATTGAGCACTTGGCGTTACAATATAGTGTCTAATTGTTGTGAAGATGATTTAAAATACACATTGAAAAACAAGGCATTTCGATCAAGCTTTCTAACTCAAACCCATTTGCCCTTCAACTCTATGTACTTTTGGGAGGTAGGCATTTTTGCAGGTTTAAAGCCTTAATCAGGTAGTACAGACTCTAAACAGTATCTAGAAAAACAATGAATGATAGTCGCTCCTTCATACCTTATAAAGAGTCACCACTAATACATAAGAATAAGGCTATTGCAAATGTTAGAACAGAAAGTTCTTTATCGTCCTTCTGTTGAGTATGACGATAATAATTTGGATAATTAGATTATATCTTTCTTAGAATGACTTCTAGCATGAATATGTTTCCTAGTTGGATTATGTTTCCAATTGTTCTTTGTGTTTTTGTTCCAGTATCTTCTCGCTATGTTCTTGCTTTTAGTTGCTTTTTCTTCTCTTTCTGCATCCTGTTTCGGTGTTTGAATATTTCTTTGCTGACTGCTCAAAAAGAGTATGTGTTCCCTACGGTATTACTCTAATCCTCTATATAAGAGGACAAATCTTTTGATTAATGACCATCTTATTTTCTTTTCTCCTACTACAAAAAGAATGTATAATAAGTGTATGTAATTAATTTACTTTTTCAAGTAGAAATATTAGTTAAATGCAAAACACCACAAATTCAATATACAGCTCACCTAAAGATCTAGTAGTTTCAACATGCAGAATTAAGAAATACTAGAAACAATAGACATGCACTAGTCAAATCAACAGAGATCTGTTATTTCAAAGAGAAGACCATACATCCCTTTGAGAGGAGATACATGTATGTGTCGGCATACTTGTTCATAAATTTGTTATTGGTAGTCAAAGCCCTGCTATAACCTCAACTGTGTGACTGATATTAGCTTGCACATTTTTATTTAAAGTCTGCGTACAGCTCCTTGCACTAGGTTCCTCTTTCTAGTCTGCGTTCTTTGCGATTCTAAATGAAACCAATCATGTTCAAGAACCATCTAAAACTGTTGCTCAACAGATTTTGCACAATTAAGCAACAAAATTTTTGCTTAACTTTTTTTCATGAATTTAGTTTGTGGTGGATATTTATTATGATAGTAACTAATACACAAATTATTTGCTTCTTGAATATGCACTTGCCCACTTGTCCTTTTAGTCTAAGCCTGCGGTTGTGTGATATACATAACATTGACAAGTTGTAAGATTATCTGTAATTTCTCACCCTTGATGAAACAACAAAACACTTATCTACCTCAGAGAAAAACTAGAAAAGTAAACTCAGATTTAAAATTAAATTGGGTAAATACATGAAATCAAGTATCCTGGTATCCATCAGAAGCTTATCTTTAATCCATATGAAAATCTTATCTATAATCGCTGACACAATTTGGAACCATGTATAACTGACCCAAGTTTAGCAGAAACCGAAAAAAAAAACCTTCATGCAACTACATTAGCCCCTTTTTAAAACCAACTGCGAAACCTCACATTTGTTTTAGCACAAGGCCAGGTAGATGACAACCGGCAAACATAGCATGTATTATTTCTGCAATTCTGTGAGATCCATATAAGTACCAAATTTTCAGACGATCAGAAAAAATTGAGATATAAATATAATAAGAAATATGAGATAAATTAAGATGACTTATCTTTGAAAGCAAAAAAAAAGTGTAATGTATCATTAGATGAACTCCATAGAAATTTACCCACATGCAATTCTTAGATTTTGTGTGCAAATCAAAGAGAAGACAAGTCTACTTACAAGACAAAGTGGCTTTTTAATCTGAATATTACAGGCAACATGATTCCCACCAGCAGCAATAAGGATTGTATCACCAGGCCTTAAACATTTAACATGTTGAATGGTAATCATTTTCTTTATCTATGAAGAACTCAAAACCAAGACAGTAGCTCACCGACCTTGCAGCAAAAACTGCAGTTTCAAGACTTGCAAAAACTCCAGGCTTCGAGGACAAAGATCGTTCCACACGCAACCACAGACGAGGATGACATGCTAAGAAACACCATCTGTGGCAAACGAGGGCGGTGTTATACCGATCTGCAAGCCGAAAGGTAAGGTGCTAAAAGCTCACAGAGGAAAATGCATGCATGATACTAAACAAAGTCAAATGTGTCAACCTCTATGAACCATTAAAAAACGTACAGTTGGAACAAAAGCTATGGCAGAAAAAACAGAAAAGACCAAAAAAAACAGGAACCTTGTTAAAGATGTCTGTTTACTAAGTTAACAAAAACACATTACATGACATTAATTAGTAGGATGTCACTTAATACAGCATGATAGGATGTATGCATAAGCTCTGACCAATAATATGTAGTTGGGACGTCCCAACAACTCTAGGCAAAAGATAAGAAGGTGAAGTGAGAAATCTTTGTAACCAGTGTCTTATGCATATCAATTCAATAAAAACACATTACAAAGCACTGACAACTAATCATCGCTAGAAGCCATTTTAAAGTAGCACAACTAGTCAAATGATATAAGAAACTTCATAACAAAGAAAACCCTCAAATTGTTGATTTTGTTTTGTAGATGCTACACGTTATTCAATCTATTGTGTTGCAAGAAGAGAGATGATCGTCATTAGAGAGGAGTATTACACACACACATATATATAGTGAGTTATAAGAGATAGGATGCATATAACATACAAGATCCATTAACCCACTAATACACTAAATATAACGTTAACACTCCTCCTCAAGTTGGAGCAAATATATCTAACATGTTCAGCATATTACATAATTCATCAAAGAGTCCAACACTAAATCCTTCTGTGAAGATATCCGCTAACTGCTGGGAGGATTGAATGTAAGAAGTACTAATACGACCATATAACACCATTAATAACAATCCACCTCTATATGTTTTGCTCTCTCATAGAAGGTAGGATTGTTAACAATGAATATTGCTGCCTAGTTGTCACAATGCATTGTCATGGAAAGATTAACATGAACATCAAGCTCTATCCGTTAATATCAAAGCCACATCATCTTGCAACCTGTCTCGACCATAGTTCCGTATTCCACTTCTACACTGGATCGTAAAACGACTTTCTATTTCTTACTTCTCTAAGTTACCAAGTTATCATCTACTTAAGTACAATAACCTAATGTAGATTTACTATCTCTTCAATCACTTATATAGTTAGAATCTTAACAGACTTCAATCTATAAGTATCCATATTTCTAGTAAATCAAGCCTTTTCCTGGTGTGCTCTTAATGTACGCAAGTACATATAGAACTCCTTACCAATGCACTTGTCTAAGCTCATGCATAAACTAAAGTCCTACTACAAATGAGATATTAGGACAAGTAACAGTCAAATAGATCAGCTTACCTATCAAGCATCTGTACCTGTAAGACTCCTCTAATAGTACAGACAACTTATCCTAAAAGGAGGGATTCTACTCTATAAGCGTACTTTTTGATTTACACCCTTGAAATCCTGTCTCATGTAGTAAATCTAAAGCATACTTCTTTTGAGATAGAGCCCTTTTGTCCTTGTTGTATGCAAATTTGATTCTAAGAAAACATTTGCCCATATCCTTGGTGATAAAAGATGTAAACAAATATTCCTTTTGTTTCTACAATTCCTCTAATATAACTACCTGTCATGAGGATATCATCTACATGTACTGCCAAGAATACATGACATGTTGCACTTAACTTGATGAAAACTGAATGATCAACAGTACACTGTCTAAAACCATTACCTAACACAACTTGATCAAACTTCTGAAATCATGCTCTTAGGCTTGGCTTCAGTTCATATATTGCCTTTTGAAGTAGACAGATATGGTTCTCCCCTTAAGCAATAAATCCAAGAAGTTGCTCTATGTAAACCTACTCAGACAAATCTCCATACAAAAATACATTCTTTACATTTAGCTGATGTAAATCTGAATAAAATTGAGGCATGACATAGGAGAAAACGTCTCTGCATAGTCAACATCATAAATCTATGTAAAGTCTTGTGCCACAAAACGAGCTTTGTAGCGCTCAACAGAATTATCTACCTTATATTTCATTATGAACACTCACCTACAACTAAGTACTCTTGTTCCTTCAAGAGGAGTCACAAGTTCGCATGTACTTCAGAATACCAATGCTTGCATCCCTTCAGTCATGATAGATTTCTAATAAGGAATTTGAAAGACTTCCTGGTAGTGTTTTAGAATAGATTCTACAGAAATAAACAAGGTAAAGTGGTAAAAGGAAGGGTGAAGGTTTTTATCAGTAACAAAAGTACATATAGCCATATAGGATGAGTCGTAGTGGAACAACTACCTTTACATAAGGCTATAGGAAGGTCGGAGTGTGCAGAATCCACAGACATCAAAGTTAGAGCGGTCTCTGCCAAAAAAAACATGGATGACTATTGACGACGATAATACACGTATAAGGGTTTTGATACTTACTGTTCAACTTGAATTGACTTACCATTTTGTGTGGGACTACGAGGAATCAATGTGGGAAAAGGAACAAATTCTACAACCTTAAAGAAGGATTTGGACTCAAAGAAAGTGACATCGGCATAAACAATATAATAACGCATAGGTGGATAAAAACACAGATATCCTTTTTGAGTTCTAGAATATCCAACAAAGACACATTTCAAGGTCCTAAGAGCAAATTTATCAAACTCAGGCGTGTGATTTTGGACAAAGACAACATAACCAAACACTTTAGGTGGAAGGACAAAAAACTCCTGATTAGGATACAATCTTGTAAAAGGGATCTTTCCACGAAGAAGGGCAAATGGCATACGATCAATCAAGTACATGGCAATAAGCACAACTTTAGACCACAAATACTTAGGAACTTACCTTTCAAACATAAGGGTGTGTGTTACATCCAAAATGTGATGATGCTTGCATTCAACCATATCATTTTGTTAATAAGTATATGTACATAAAGTTTGATGTAAGATTTCTTTAGAGGCACAGTAGTCTTGACGATTAATTTGTAAAAAATCTAATGCATTGTTAGTACAAAAAACTTTAGGCAAGAAAGAAAATTGATTCATAATTTTAATAAAAAAAAATTAATAATACCAAACACATGTTGTCTGTCCTTCAAGGGGTAGACCCAAGACACACAAGAAAAGCTATCAACAAAAACAATATAATATCTATAACCTGAAATACGTAAATCACAAACAAGTCACTAAATATCACAATAAACAAGATCAAAAGAATTCTGACTTGAAGTTAAAGAAAGCATTTTGAAATGCTTTTTTCACTTTAGTATATTTGAAAAAGCTAGCTTTGTTTAGGCTACTTCCTTTGAAAGCTTATTTGGGAACTTGTCTGCAATGAGAAAACTTGTTTGAATGTAATAACATGTAAAGTAGTGTTTTTCCATGAAATGTCCTAATTACCACATATGTTCTTCTTCTTCCTTCGTTTTCAAGGTGACCTTGGCTTGGTACCCACTGCTTTCCTAGTAGATTTGGAGCAAAATGTCGGCAATCATCTCCTTTTGCCTTTGGTTCCCAATCTCCACTAGCATCGGGATTTCCCTTTCCTCCACGATCTACCCCCTCACCTCCACCAACTTCGCCACCATCACCAACATGTATGTTGCCTTGTCCACCATCCCTAACTCCTCACCACCCAGACCTTGTTATCCTTCGTTAGCGAGCATAGCGCCATTATCGCATCCTTCCCTGTCATGAAGTGTGATTGCTACGACTACAGTGCTCACACTTGTGAATATTACGACTACGTCCACGTCCCTGAGTATCTCGAGTGCTACGTCCTTACGTCAATGACGCCATCGTGGACTGATTATAACTAGCAAAAGAAGCAGAAGTAACAATAGAGACAGAGAACCTTTAAGAAAGTCGAATAAAGAGTAGGAACAGAATCAACACCAAGTATTTGCCCTCTAGTATGATAAGTAAGATCAGGTTGGAGGCTGACTAAGAAGATCGCCACTGCTAACTCCCACTACACTCCATCTTGGAAACTACGACAAGAGGTTGATACACCTCCAACTCATCTAACAGAGATCTCAAAGTATTGTAAAATCCTATACGAAACAATCTCCCTACTTGTATGTGAATAACTGCTCATAGATCTCACCAACTCTGGCAGTGTTCTTCTTGTTTCTATATATATTGCAAAGAGTGTCCCAAATCTTCTTAACAACCTTTAACATCACAACCGAGTGAGTAATACTTTCATCCATACTATTCACCAACTAAGAAATAACTACACAATCATTAACAAACCAATCCTCATAAGCAACATCCTTAACATCGGATAGAGAACATGTGATTAGGGGCGGCAATGGGTCGGGTCTAGATCCAGACCCGTGGGTCTGGACCCGCTGGGTCTGGGTCTGGATCTTGATTTTCAGACCCGTGGACCCGGACCCGTTAGACCCGCTCACTTATTGGGTCGGGTCTGGGTCTAAAAAAACCCAGACCCGTGGACCCGCTAATATATATATATGTATATATATATATATATATAAGTAACACTAACTATATATATGTATATGGCGTGCGGCTGTGTGCCCTAATTCCTAAACCTAATCCCTAACACTCCGCCTCCCTCAGCAGTCCGCATTCCGCCATTCCCCAAGACCGCAACCCCTATCCCTCCACCTCTCGCCGTCTATGGCTGCGAAGACAGTCGATCTCGCCGTCTGCGGCTGCGGAGACAGAGTCGAGCCCGGAGGTCCCCTCAACCCTCTCCCTCCTCGATCTCGCCGTCTGTGGCTGCGGAGACAGTCGATCTCGCCGTCTGTGGCTGCAGAGAGGGTGTTTCCTTGCCTTGAACCCGTGGCCTCAAGGTCAAATGTAGCTTGCTATCCTTTTGCCTAGCAGGCAAAGATATGGGTCTTAGAACAGAAGTAGATAGGCATACTATACTCAGTCGAATAGAGTAATCTTACCATTCGTCAAGTTTCCCCTCTTCTAAAATATAGTTTGTAAAGGTTAAACAGAAAAGAAGTGCATGGTTGGTGCCATATACTATGTTTAAATTTCTTGCTTTAGTAAAATTCATTGGTGAAAAAGTAACTCCTGCCTCTCATTTCTTTCATTTTACAAAGGAACATCTTTTTTCTGTCAACTTGGTCTGCCTTCTTACTGACCTTGATCATGGACAGTAAACATCTGTGTGTGTGTGTCCTTGATCATGGCTGGTCAATCGTCACTGAGTGTGTGTGTTTAAACATCTTTTTTGTTGTTGGTGCGACTCTGTGTTTTTTTTATGCTGAAATTAAGCGATGTGGTGGTCAAATGCACACATTTTTTTTATGCTGATATGAAACATAGCAACCAAAGATTGTTGAAGTAATATATAAATTCACCATGTATTTACTTCCCAACTCATTTTAATTTCAGAATGCATCTTTTTTCTTAATTGTGTATCCCTTCTAATTTAATTTGCACTATTATGGAATTAGTTTTTACAATTATTTGTAGGAGTTTGTATTCTGCCATTTACGGTTTTTTCCTTCTTAATGTTTGCAGTTCGGTCATCAAATTTTGCAGAAAAAAGACATTGTTTACCAATAGCAAATTGTACAAAGGATGTCTTTCTACAATTCCCTATAAAACATAGATGAAATATTGTATATTTGTGTTGACCATTTTTCGGTATAAAAAGTCATGCTTGGCTTTGGAGAGGCAAGGCCTAGAGGCTGTATTATGTGATTGAATACTTCTCTCAGCTAGTCGGTGTTAT